>WSYH01007959.1:0-27736 GCA_036426205.1 Ascaphus truei | reverse complement strand
GTGACGTCATTACGCTGACGCATGCGCGATCTGTGTTTTGGAGTAACGGCAGCTCCCAATTACATACGGAGCTAACAGGCTGCAGGAGATTCCAGTTTGTCAGGTCGTATTGCGCCCAACTGGGACCCGCTTTGATTTACACGTTCCAGGGATACTTTATTACGCCCTGGTGGTGTGCCTTACCTGAGTGTTATACGTTCCATGCGGGCAGTTATAGTATTCTCTATGCACCTTGACCTTATTTTACCTGGTTTATATATCCACCATTGAGCACACGTAGTAATACACACTGTGTTTAGTTGCATAATCATTGCTGGGTGTATTTACATACTGCGGGTCCTCTTTTCTCGCTCCCGCTGCTTGTATGATTTATCTTGCAGCAGGGATTTGTATTGCTGGGGACACGCACGCCGTTTGAGTTGTGGGCAATGCTGGGGTCCTCTATTAGCTGTGATCTTATTGAGCTGGTCTAAGGAGAGAATAAGCTCATTATCATACACAGTTCGATGGAGATCAATACAAGGAGTAGTTTGCTAACTTCAGGTATCGTGGATTGAAGTATCCCCGCCGTTTATTATATCAATAACGAAAACTCAATGGTAGATTTACAATAAAATGTTATTTCAATAGTAGGCATGATCCAGGTGAATTCCCAAATCCTAGGTATAGGTGATTAAAAACACTAAGCAAAACGGTTCAACACTACTATATAAAATAACAAAACTTTAATATCAATAACTGTAAAAAACCAACGAAACACTAGAAAAAATTGCATACAGTGCCATTAATTAAAATCCCGCCAGATTGGTTTGGGGTAGACTGTGCTTTATGAACACTATAGTGTTCAAAATAGCTATGAGGTAATCTAAAACGCATATACCAGGCTATCAGAACTAGAGGGTTACAATTCTAAAAATAACCCGCCGTCAATATAAAATGGTTATGTAGTGTAAGAATTACACCTTAATAGTGGCCTTCTCTCGGTGTAACCATCTAAGACTTTGTGTATGATAATGAGCATTATCATTTCCTCACCTCCTTCGACGCAGGGCTCCAATAATGTGGGAAGTCTTTTTTTTTTTTTCTTTTTGATTTTCCACCCCCCCCCCCCCCCCCCCCCCTCCCCCCCCCCCCACCCTCCCCCCCCCCCCCTCTTTGTTTATTCCCCCCCCCCCCCCCCCCGCCCCCGCCCCCCCCCCCCCCCCGCCCCCCCCCCCCCCCCACCCCCCCTCCCCCCCCCCCACCACCTCACCACACCACCCCGCCCACCCCCGCCCCCCCCCCCCCCCGCCCCCCTCTCACCCCCCCCTCCCCGCCCCCCCGCGCGCCCCCCCCCCGCTCCCCCCCCCGCCAAAAATGGTCCCCGCCCTTTGTCAAAAAAAAAATATTAGCCCACCCCCCTCGGCCCCCCCCCTCGCCCCCCCCCTCGCCCCGGCCCTCCCCCGACCCCCCCCCCCCCCCCCCCCCCCCCCCGCCCCCCCCCGCCCTCCACCTCCCCCCCCCTCCCCCTGCCCCGCCCCCCCCGGCTTCCCCCCCTGCGTAATGCGTCTTATTAACACCTCATGCATTTGCCCACCCGACGAGACTTCATAACTTCGTGTTACCCCAGGCATATACAAAAAAAGTTCCCTGTCTGCAATTATATCATACTAATCAGCGGGGTCGATAAAAGAGTACGCCGCAGTTATGTAAAAATACACCGCAGATTATTATGCAACTAACACAAGTGTTTATTACTTCCGTGTGCTCATGGTGGATTATATTAAACCATGTAAATATGTCAAGGTGCTATAGGAGAATACTATGAACTGCCGCGCCTGTAAACGTAAATAAACAACACAACACACTGCAGTTTAAAGGCACACCATCCATGAGCTAATAAAGTATCTCCCCTGGGAAACGTTTATACAAAGCAATCAAATCATTGTTTCGTCAGTGCTTTTGTTGTGCTTCCATACCCCACGTTACACTCACGTCCCGCTTTACCCTTGCTGGGGTGGGAGGGAGGGGGCGGTCCCAGTAATCGCCTAAAATAGTAGGGTCCTTTGTTCTCCGGCGGGTCCGTGGGGTCTGCTTTCCTTGGAGTTTTAAGGGACGTCGTTCACGCGTTTTCCTGAGCGCAGAGGGTTAGGGGCATTGTGTTAGGTAGGGACGGTTCTGGGAGGGGGACGACTACGTAGTGGGTGGCTAGGGTGCGCGGTGGAAGGAGAGCGGAGGTAAGCATAGTGTCAAGTCCCCACTCAGATCGCGCATGCGTGCACGTAATGTACGTCACGGGCGCGCGTTTTCCACCGACGTTAACTTTTCGCGCCTTCGATCAATCAACGCGGCTATTTAGTTCTTTTTCCTCTCCTCAACATGATGCAGTCTTCACATGGCGCTTCCACGAGTGGGTTATTTATCCATTGAGCCACCTTTTAGTGATCTTCTAAATGTTTCTGGAGAATGACTGATACAATGCTTCTCACTGGGTTCGTAAGTACTAGCGTGATTAAGTCGGGTTTGTTGACCTTTTTTATATAGACTACTAACTGAGCATTTTCAGAAAGGGAGCTGGTTTGTTTTTTGTTTATGTGTTGAGTGATGTTTTTTGTCACCTCTCTGTGTGATTCTCCCTTTTTCCTCTTTTCTTTACTTTTCTGTCTTCTTGTCTACTGTCTATATGGCTTTGTCCTGCCTTCCTCGGTTTTGTGCTGAGGGTACTTGTCACTTCTTTCCGTGATCCCCTGTGGTCCCCCTTCCCTTGCGCACGCCCCCCCGGCACTCTTCTGTTTTCGTTTTCGAGCCCGCTTTGTCCGGTTCGACCCAAATTTGGATACAACCATGTGGCAAGGCATGTCAATGCTAGCACATTCTTGCTTCTCTTGCCCTCAAGTTCATCAGGCATATCCCACATACACTGGGGCCCACGTAGGCAACTGGGATATCAAGGCTACGCCAACATGAATGCGTTTTGGGATCCACTGTCCCCCCCCCCCGCCCCCCCTAAACAACACTGGCACCCCTATGGTCCTTACATGAAGCTTTCAGGTTTTTCCCTCATTCCTTTCACAAGGTTTAGAGGGATCCTGGTAGAGCAGAATTTATTAATTTTAGTCGTAGAAGGAGTGCGTGTTTACTTTTCGGCGGCTCCGCCAAGTGTAGTTCATTCCTAACACCTTCTGACATTATACTACTTTTCTGTCCAGCCTTCATTTATTGGCCTTCAATTCATACCCTTGTGTGGCATCATTTACATCCTCCTTAGCCCTTAAGTCTCACTGATGTTGTTGTTGATATGGACTGACGCTACACAAGTATATCCCTTATATTTCGCATCATTATTGACTGTGTCCAGTTTCTATTTCTCAACCTTCAGGATCCACCTTTTATTTCCCCCCCGTCCCCCCACCTAGACCCAACCGCCTCCCCATGCCCGTCCCTCCCTCTTCGCCCCTCTCCCCAGATTCCTTATTGTTTAATTTCACGACTACATTGTTGGCCGAGTTTTATGCCCTCGTAATAATTTCAGATTAGTCAATACGTCTCTTGTCACCTCAGAATACAACGCCTGCCTAAAGTGCAGAGCGAAAGGGGGGGGGGCCGGGCGTCCGCGCTTCTGCCTGTACTGTCAGCTAATGGATGTCCGCGGTACCCCTCCAGGATGGTATAAAGGGGTCTTCCGCTCACAAAATCAACAGCAACCTCTATTTAAAACACTCACACGCTACTTACACTTCCTCCCCCTTGAGAAAGTCGTCGTGATGACGTCGCAACGTACGTCGGGAAAGCCGTGGACTTCATTACGCTGACCGCATGCGCGAGATCTGTGTTTTGGAGTAACCGGCAGCCTCCCATTGACATACTGATCTAACCGGCTGGCCAGAGAGATTCCTTTTGTCAGGGTCTTTGCGCCCACTGGAAAACCCCCCCTTTGATTTCACCTTTCCAGGGATCTTTATATACGCCCTGGTGGTGTTGCCTTACCTGAGTGTTATCGTTCCATGCGGGCAGTTTATAGTATTCTCTTATGCACCTGATCCTTATTTTTACTGGTTTATATATCCACCGATTGTAGCACACGTCAGTAATACACACTGTGTTATCTGCATAATCATGCTGGGTGGTATTTACCATACTGCGGGTCACTCATTTTCTCGCTCACCGACCTGCTTATGTATGATTTATCTGCAGCAGGTGATTTGTATAATGCTGGGGACACGCGTTTGAGTTGTGGGCTAGGAGCTGGGTCCCTCTATTAGCTGTGGACNNNCTTATTGAGCTGGTCTAAGGAGAGAATAAGCTCATTATCATACACAGTGGTTACCCATAGAGGCCCTATAAGGTGTATTCTTACACTACATTACCCATTTCTATTGAGTATACTTGTACCCTCTAGTCTGTAGCCTGGTATATAGCGTTTGATTACCTCATAGCTATTTGGAACACATAGTGTTCAATAAGCACCGTTACCCAACACATCTGGGGATTTTAATAATGCACTGTTATGCATTTTTTATAGTGTTTCGTCGGTTTTTACAGTATAGATTATTAAAGTTTTGTTATTTTATATAGTAGTGTGACCTTTTTGTTAGTGTATCCTATACTAGGATTTGGCTATTCACTGCCTCATGCCTCTATTGACATCACATTTATTTTGTCACTTACCTTGAGTGCAATTACAGGGGGCTGTGTATAATCTTTTGATTATTTATGTGGCTTCTATCGGTTTCCCGCTTGCACCAAGTAATTTGTGTTTCTTGTGGCTTCTATCGGTTTCCCGCTTGCACCAAGTAATTTGTGTTTCTATGTCCGTTGGTTTGGTGCAGCGACGTATTTTTGTGTGTTTATATACAGCATGGATATACTCTCAATGCTGGATAATGTGTTTGTTGACAACGACACCATATTAGTCACTCAATGCTGGATAATGTGTTTGTTGACAACGACACCATATTAGTCACCTGTGACGTTGAAACACTATATACCTGTATCCGCCATGAAGATGGCATTTTTGCCACAAGATTCTTTATATCCATGCAGAACCTGAGTACTAGTGCAAATAGTGATACATATATGGAGTCCAAAACAGAAAAATATATAAACTACAATTTATTTAAAAATTAGAACTTGGCGTCGCAGTAAAATTAATTGGAATATAAAATGTGTAATATTATGTATAAATCTATAATAACATTCTACATAGCTTTCTAAATTAGAACCTGAGTACTAACCTTACAAACACATTAATACAACTCCTGGATTTCGTATTGAAACATAATTATTTTTTATTTAAAAATACTTATAATTTACAGATCAGAGGAACGGCTATGGGTGCAACATGTGCGCCCTCCTATGCAAATCTTTTCCTGGGGTGGTGGGAACGTGAATAGGTCTTTTCGGAAGCCAATAGTGAGTACACGTCCCATGTGCTGTTGTGGTTAAGATACATCGATGATATTTTCATTCTTTGGCAGGGCACTGCATCACTGTTGAAACAGTTCATCAATGTTCTGAATCACAACAGCATTAATATCAGGCTCACCTATACTTCAAGTGCAACTAACGTAAAATACCTTGACCTCAGTATCAGTGTTGCTTCTGATGGCCGTATAGTGACCGATATTTTTCGGAAAACGACATCCTGCAATACCATACTGCACGCAAGCAGTTTTCATCCTGCGCACCAGATAAGGGGAATACCCAATGGTGAGTTTATCAGACTTCGCCGCAATTGCTCGACTATGGATACTTTTAACACCCAATCCATAGAAATGAGCAAAAGATTTAAGGCAAGGGGTTATAGCCAATCGGCCATAAAACGGGGTCTTAAAAATAGTCATAAACTAGACAGACAAACTCTATTACAACCCAAACCCACACCAACTAAAACAATAAGGTTCATTGGAACTTACAATAACAACCCACACCAACTAAAACAATAAGGTTCATTGGAACTTACAATAACAAATGGAACAGTCTCAAAAACATCCTTCAAAAACATTGGGACATACTCTTGGTAGATCAGGATCTCCGGGCTATTCTGGGTGACAGAGTTAACCTCACTAGTAGGAGAGCACCTAACCTAAAGAATTTGCTGGTCAGGAGTCATTACACTACCCCTCCAAAAGTTACCTTTCTCAATCAAGTAAATTTAAAAGGTTTCTACAAATGTGGACAACCTTTCTCAATCAAGTTAATTTAAAAGGTTTCTACAAATGTGGACATTGTTCCGCGTGTAGACATATGAAGCAGACTGATGTCTTTCATAACTCTAAAGGCACCAGAGACTTCAGAATCTTTTATTTTCTAAACTGTAAATCCAAGAATGTTATCTACCATCTGAACTGTCCCTGCGGCCTGATTTACATTGGCATGACCACCAGGGAACTTCGTGTAAGGGTTCTGGAGCACACACGTAACATTAAAAATGCAACCAAAGACCTGGCATGTTTCAAAAAAATCACCAGTGTGGCACGCCATTGATAAAATCAACATAGGTATTCGCGGCGGTAATGTGGAGCAGCTCCTACTGCAAAAAGAATGCAGATGGATAGTTCAATTAGGGACCATGATTCCAACCGGATTAAATGACTATCTCAGTTTTGCAATGTTTCTTTAGCTTTTTATTCACTTAGAGACTCTGTCTTGTTTTATGCAACTTACCTTGCCTTCCCTAGAAATCTATCACTAAGTCTTAATCACACCTTATGGTTCATCTCTCCTTTGATCTTCCATACTTTATGCTTATGTGTAATATTCTTAGTATTTTGTATCTTACTAAGTAAAATATTATTTCATTATACATCCCTTAATATATTATTAATATAATTATTCTTCAAATTAGTTTTATTTAATTTTTATTCATGTCTCCTTGCTTTTCAACACTCTGCTTAGCAATTATGTCTTATTTTAATCACATTATGTTATTTCCTATGTCCTTTTATGTCTGTCTCTTTAAGGTTTACTGCCTCCTAAGTTCTGCTCGCTTTCACATAGCAACAGCTGACGCGGTTCTATTTTTCAGAAATTCCTATTGGCTGTTTGCCGCGAGTGAACTTTTGGCGCGAATTCGGAGCCCTTTAAAGAGTGTTTGTTTATGCTGACATTGTACGCTCCCGGAAGAAGCCTTTTTGGCAAAACGGCCATCGGAGCAGAGCTGTGACAGCACCCCCACCACCCTGTGACCCGTGTGCAACACCAGACTGCTTGAGATCCTCCTCTGTGATGTCGCTGATGCCATAATGTGAGACTTTGGTCTGTATCACAGGACTTCCTTGCTGCCTTAATGTGAGACGCTGGTCTTTATCACAGGACTTCCTCAGTGCCCTGTACACTATGAAAATCCAAACAAGAATGACCTAGGCGCAAGTAAAAACAAGAAGAAAAACAAACATAGGGTAATACGTTCAAACAATTTGTCTACTAGATGGTACGATATGCACTTACAGCAGGTAGAATAAAATCAGGCCTTGTATCCACTCTGGGATCAGGAACAATGAATGATGATCCAGGACAGCCAGCAGCAACTCATCTACAGGAACCGTATCCTCGTGTGAAGTGTCACATATAAGAAGAGAAGTGGGACACATACATAGTGTAACACAGTTTATTATAAAATTTAATAAAAAGACAATAAAGTAAAATACTCACACTTTGTGAGTTTGGGTAAAAGCGTTTGAGAATTTGGAGCTTCTCACACTCATCAGGGGTAAGTATCCGTGGACTTATACACAGCTCCAGTAGACTCGTAACACAATGTCCTTAGAACCACATGTAATGTTACTGTCTAACTTCCAGGGGTATGGAGTCATTTGTTTAGTCACTTCCAATGTTGTCCAGTGCTTCTGAGAGCGGGGTACTATTACAGTTGTAACAAAAAAAACGTAATTAAGGGCCTTGTGTCTCTAAGACCGCACTTGATGTGCTGGTTAGTACTCACACTACTCCAGGGGTATGATGGAGTATTTTACCCCTCGATCACTCTCTCACTTGTTGGTCTGTGGATCTCTCTGCATTCACTCACTGCTCCTCTCCTCCCTGGCCATCCGCCTGCACGCGGGTGCGTGGTGACGTCACGTCTCCTCGCGAGATTACGTCTCCAAATCTCCCGGTCGCTGTGTAAGTCTGCGTCCTGTACCAACTGATTGGAGACTTGTACCGAGCAGGTACACCAATAAAAATCACTGCCAGACAGCTAGAAATTGCTGGCTAATCTCCCCAATGTCCTGTGTTCACTCTCACTATGTCAAAAACCACGCCCTACGCGTTTCTCCTTTCGGCTTCGTCAGGGGATGATCTCACTGTGTGTCCCTATTCCTGTGTAGATATACCCTCCTCCATTACGTGATTGGCTATCTAGTTAATTAGTAATTACAAAAAGCACCTCTCAAATTGAAATTCTTAATTCCGTTTTGCATAAGAAAGTGTTCTATAAGGGTTTAGCTTAATAACTAATGTTAGCAATTTAAGTGCATTTAAGTATGTTACCAACTGGTGAATAAAGCAAATATTACATCAGTCTATATACATTTGCTATCCTTACAATTACACATAAACCTCTGATTCGAACTTAATAAAGAGCAAATAAATATAATTGATTAACCATTTGTGTCTTTCAATTTGGACAGGACTCACTATAGTTAAGTATTTTTTGGAAATACCTTCTTTAGAGAGGCTATATATTTGTATACCATATTACGTACTCATACTTTTTGTTGGACAATTTTGTATAAGTATTTGTAAATGGGATATATTATTCCACTTATTTTCAATATGTTACTCATAGGGGGGTGGTGTAAATTTAAAACTCGTTACGTTAATTGTAACCACTGTATGATATAATGGCATTTCAAATAGGATAATATACACTTACATTCATTCATTAATTTGATACCTTTGGGTTACTTCGTTTAGGCCCAATGCATTTTATTGAAACCAAAACTTAATATAACGACGTATTTTTTGGATATATATTGACATGATGATGACATATGTATTGTATCAAAATCTACAAATGGTTGCATATTTGCCAACTAATGCTAGGCAATAATTTATTACATGGCATATTTAATGGAGATATTATATTCAGAGCAATAGCATATATAAATATATCTTACTAATACATAACAATTCTTACACACAAGTTGGAACTTGAATTTTCCAAAGGTTGTTTAACCACATCTTTATAGTTGTATGATTACAGATCTTAATCTTATATTTGGGAGAGGGATAATTTTATCATACTGTCATCCACTTTGTTTTTTACTGATTTGGATGTTGAACATAATGTACACTGGCGACACACTTTATTCGAGCTCGGCTAGTCCCACGAATTCGGGTATACCCGGGTGTATTGAGGTTTGTGACTGTTTTCTGCCCGAGTGCATTGGGTTATTTTCCAGGCAGGGATTGAAGCATTTTATTCCCGCTGGCTGCAATACTGCACAGTATATATATATATACTGCATTACAATTCATGAATTTATGCCATCTGGTAGATACGCGAAGCATTGCAGCCTATTAAATCCTAATCATTATCATTTAACAGATCAGCCGCCCATCAGCCAGGCATGAACCCAGGCTGGGAAGGCAAACGCAACGGGGCTTGTCAGAGGTGAGGAGCGGCGCATTCCAGGTATCTGCCAGGTACATACTGGGTATTTGCTCGAATAAAGTGTGTCGGTGCAGTAAGACATATATTTAACACAGATATTATCTAACACAGATATTATTTAATCTCTTAGAAAAAATCCCAGGTCTATGTCAATATTGAGACCTAGCGGAGTTAATGTTTTGAGGGCATAGATCCAGTATGTTTCCTGTCTTGATATTTTGTTCACAGGGTTACCCCCTCTCCAGCTAGGTCTAATTTTCTCGATACCTACAAATTTTAGACCTTTAGGGTCCTGGCCATGGAAATCTTTAAAGTGTTTTGACACACTGTGTTGTTGTAAACCCTTTTCTATGTTTCTTACATGTTCCGCTATGCGGATTTTCAATTTTCTCGTAGTTCTCCCAATATATTGTTTATTGCAAGGGCATTGCAACAAATAGACAACAAAGCTTGAGTTACAATCGATCATGTCTTTTATGTCATAAGTGTCATTTTTGACCCTACATTTTCCTTTTCTATGTTATATATATATATATTTTTTTTTCATTTATTTATTTAGATTTATTTATTTATTATAGGTCTGCTGAGTGTGATTTTTTTTAATTGTGGGTAGCGGGAGTGGGTGAAGGGGGTATTAGCCCCAACGGTGGTTGTTTAGTGCTTGCGGGGGGGGGGTAGCGGGAGGGGTTAACCCCTTCATGACCGTAGCGATATTAACTGCTACGGTCGTGAAGGGGTTCATTGCACCCGAAACCCCCCCGCAAGCCCTAAACTCACACCAAGGGCCAAATACCCCCTTCACCCACCCCCGCTACCCACAATAAAGCTGGCACGGTGGGTTAACCCCTTCATTGCCTTAGCGGTTAGCCGCTAAGGTAATAAAGTGGGCTGTACATGCATTTTTCCTGCCTCTGATGCATGCCTGGGAGGGCTTCGGTGCTGATATTCCTGGGTATCAGCTCTGGAGCTCCTGCATCAATCCGAGCCAGGAAAAGGGCCTGTTTTTATTTTATGTCACCTATCGCCGCACAGCTCCAGCTTTTTCCCAACTTTTGTTGACGGAGTGATTTGGAGAAAATCTCTCCATTTTATAGCCGCGATCAGCGCCGAGATGCTGTGATCGAGTCTATTTGAATACGGCGGGTTTTAAAACTGGCGAGATATTGCTTCTCGCCACCCGCGCAGCGAGTTTTTTTTTCAAGAAACAAAAACTGGCGGATTTTCCTCATCTCGCCAGTTTTTCGCCATTTACTAAATTGCTGTAGGCATATTTGGCAAAAAACTGGCGAGATAGGGCTTCTCGCAGCTCTCTGCATAGGCCCCTAATTCTTCTGTGGTAAGTATGGTGTATACGGCTATGTCTCCATACGTGCACGCGCAGGGTTCTAATTACTACCGTATTCACAGTCTCACACCGCGAGTTGATGCGGTTCCCTGCCCGTGTGATTTATACAGGCTCTCAGAGTGCCCCGATGGACATTTTGAGCCTCGTTGATTGGTTTGGTTCAATCAGTTTAAGAAAGAGAGGACAGAGTGGGGTTATAAAGGAAGGAGGACAAATAGTAGAAGGGGTGGAGCAGGGTTTTGTCTGGGAGCTTGCAGGGATAGGTCAGTGAGAGAGCAGGAGGAGACAGTGAAGTAATCAGGGAAATAGCCTGCAACCTACGGGTGGCGGAGCCAGTGCCTGGAGACGTTGGTAAGTAGAGCGGGTGTGCGCGTCCTTTGTAACACTGTTACGCGCGCGCACCGTGCGACCACCAGAGCGTGGGGGAAGCATCGCGGAGGAGGTGTTCGGCAGAGGAGTCAGAGAGGAAGGAGGAGCGGAGGAATTAGGTAGGGAAGGGGCTGGGGTGACGGATGCACGATGAGGGGCGCGAGTCCCCCGACGGGAGACCAGGGACCGGGAACTTGCGTGCACAGTGAGGGGACCGCGCGTGCGTGCAGAGCGTGAGCCGGAGCATACAGATCGTACCGCGAGGGGATGAGGCAGAGATTGAGGTGGTAAGGAGAGGTTAGCCAGTGGAGGATGCAAGGTGACAGGGACATGCTGGGAAGAGCGGGTCCCCCGAACCATTACATGAAGTTTTGAAATACTGCCGGTGCGTTGCATAACCGGAAAGGCATGACCAACTATGTTTAGTGTCCATCACATATATAAAAGGTTGTCTTCTATTCATCACCTTATCTGATCCTAATTAAATTGCATGCTCTTCGAAGATCCAGTTTGGTGAAGATCGTAGCATTGCATAAGTGGTCTAAAAGTTCAAGGATAAGGGGTAGGGTATACAGATTTTTTTTAAATTTATTTATTTAGGCCTCTATAATCAATACTTGACCTGAGAGAAGTGACTTTTATGGAAACAAAAAAGAAACCCGCAGCAGCGGAGGCACTAGATTTGTGAATAACCCTCGTTGGAGGTTCTTTGAAATGTATTCCCACATTGCTCTGGTTTCCGGTTCTGACAAGGGGTAAGTGTGACATCGAGGAGGGATGGCCCCTTAGAGCAGATCAATGCCACAATCATAATGTCGATGTGGTGGTAACTCCTCTGCCTGTTTTTTTGTTGAATACATCAGAAAAGTCCTGGTAGAAAACCGGAAGGCATGATGAGAAAGTCTCTGTGGGTAGCCAAACCTCGGAGAAGGTGCATTACACCAGAAGACAAGATCCATGGCAATGTTGTCCCCAGGCTGTCACTTGACTGCTTGTCCAATTGATTTTGGGGTTGTGGTGCCAGGACCAGGGAAGGCCTAGGACCATTGGAGTTGAAGGTGAGCAAATTACATTAAAAGACTGTGTTTCTTTGTGAAGTTCCCCAACCGAAACCAGCAACAGATTTGTTTTGTGGGGGATTGTCCCAGGTATCAGGGGTCTTCTGTCAATGGCCACTACCGCTACTGGAATCTCCTTAGTGCGTAGAGGAATCGAGAGGAGATCCGAACATGCGTGGTCAATGAAATTTCCTGCGGCTCCCAAATCCACAAAAGCCTGAGTGAAGATGGAGGCTGGTCCCCAGAAGAGTGAAACCGGCAGGAGGAGCCATGAAGGTTGTGGTGAAGGAAGAATAGAAGAAATGTCCAAGGAATATTCCTCTAGCTTCACTGGGCATTGGGGTTGTCCTGATATAGGACAGTCTCGGACACAATGACTTTTGAGACCACACTACAGGCACAGCCCCCTGGTTTATCTCTTACGTCTCTCCTGATCAGATAATTTGGCATCCCCTAATTGCATTGGTTCCTCACCTTGGCGAGGTACAGTAAGAGGAGTGTTGAAATGGGGAGCTAACCGAATTGTTGGGGTTTTTGGAGAGTGGTCTCACTCGATCTGCCATTTTTATATCCGGAGGTCCATTCTGATACAGAGGGCAATAAGTTCCTCCAGATCTTTGGGAATGCCCCGGCAAGTACTTTTGTCCTTTAAAAACTCAGAAATCCCCAGCCAAAATACTGTCTCCAGAGTTTCATTATTTCAGCTGTCTCTGCAGCAAGGGTTCAGAAATCAATGGCATACTGGCCTGCGGTACAGGTTCCTTGTCAGATTCAAAGAAGTGAAGCAGAAGCAGAGGACAAGAGACTGTAGAGGGAGAGGGGGGTTGGCCCGGTATTTAAGGGGTTGCACCCCATATGGCCACCCCCTGACCTCACCAGGGAGGCAAGGGGTTAACTGGACTGCGGTCCAGGAATGTGGCTTACACCTTGTCATGTCAGGAAACTGTATGTTCCCCTGTTCCCATGTTTCATTATAATGTCAGTGTCTGCACCACACACACACACTATGATTTATTTTACAGCGGAGAATTTTGTGTTAAAGTATGAAATGGTTTAAGTGGTATTTGTGTATCTCCGGTCCTGAAGGTCGCAGCAGGCTAAAACTTGGATAATTTGATGTCCCCGTTCCGGCCGGCATAAGATCTGGAAAGTTTAGACCCGCTGGACCTAACGGAACAGGGTATTTTAATATGTCTGTGTTTTAACTTTAATATTGTATTCCAAGGCGGGGATAAAACCTGCGCAGATTCCTTAACACAAAGGAATGCAAATGGTCAGGGGGGCAACCCAAAGTCTAGGAACCAAGTACTGATCAAAAGACTCTGACACTCTAACTGTTTACCTGAGGGGGAAGAAGCATCAAACTGGAGTGGTTTGTAAGTGTTATATCAACACCTACAAACAATGAAGATCCTGCCAGATACTTCATCTGGAAGACTGATCGTCGCCCCTGATTTAATTATGGGGCTACAGAAATAAGACCCTCAGAGTCCCAGTACGCATGGGCTAACTAGCTGGGGGGCATGGGTTAAACTGTGTTTCCACGTTAGTGATTGGATACAGATAATTGTTCACAGATAGTCTGTATTCAATGTTAAGAATAGGGTTACAAAGGTATATAAACTGTGTCAACCCTACAGTTCTAGTTCTTCTGATTTCACCTTGAATGTCACTGGATTGCTGGAGAATTGCTAGCTGATACTTCTCCATTCCCCAACGCTAAGTAAGTGTTACCTTCTTGCATGTTAATTGTACTATATTGCTGTGTTCACCTTTTTAAGGAATAAATATATTTTATTATATCTAAGCCTCGTTCAGTTCAACCCAGATATTTGGTGTTTGTTATATCTTGTCATAAGTTACTGTGACAAGCGTATAATTAACTGGTGGCAGCGGCGGGATTGAACTGAACCTGTATTACAGTGTACTGCGGGACCCTGTAATATAGTGGGAACTCGAATGGAATTGCGAGTTCCTGGGACTAAAGATATTGAACACACAGTAGTGCAACAGTTAACACAAGTTGCAACACCACCTCACTGCTGTGCCCTATGAGAACCAGGAGGTTGCAGACATGGTTGACGCAATCGGTGACTATGAAGCCCGGCTTGCAGAGCCTCAGGATACGGCTCAGCTTGCCCTTATACAGCCACCCGGAGATCAGGGATGGAACCCCGTGCCGGGGCGGCAGAATCTCGGGGATGGAACGAGTGCACCTCCCGGGAGCAGTGCAACAGGAGGGGTACTGGTTGCTGCGGCTACCAGTCCGTTCACCCCTGAAATGTTGGCACTGATTACTGCGTGGGGTGACAGAGGGACACCGGAGGAGCGGCTGCAGTTTATCACTATGGCAGTGAACAGACCCGCTTATTGCCCCCCTGTCCAACCCAACAAAGATGAACTCAAACTGGATCAGCACAGTCTCACAAAGTTCGTGGAAGGTTCCGATCAGATCGACAGTTTTCTAAAGAACTTTGAAACACAGTGTCGGCGGTACAAAGTGCTTCCCCAGCATCGGGTTGCACGTTTGGACCCCTTACTGTCCGGCTTGGCTAAGAAGACGATGATGGCGCTTCCAGATGAGTATGCTGATGACTATTACCACCTGAAAGAACAGTTACTGTTTCAGTACGGTTTTACCCCTGAAGCCTACCGGGGTAAATTCCGTCCGGAATAGAGGCAGCCCCTGGAGTCCTATGTTACCTCCGTGATCCGCATGGCTTTGTACGGGATACGCTGGGTGGAGGGCTATGAGGCACGGACTTACCAATGCCTGCTGGACCTCATCTTTAAGGAGCAGCTCATGCAGCAGTGCCCGCCGGCGGTGAGGGCTTGGGTGTACGACAAGAAGCCCAAGACTTAGAAGAAGGCGGCGAGGCTTGCAGACGACTATCTGGCCAGCCGAGCCCTGATGCCCGCCAAAGCAGTAGCCAAGGCGGCGGTGGCGGCGGCACCGGCCAAAAAGTCTGCCAATACCCCCCAATGGACTCAGAGGCCGCCTGCGGGCAGCAGTCCACCGAAGGCGGGGGAGCTCCGGCACGAGCGCCGCTGCTACAACTGCAACCACCCTGGTCACATCAGACCAGATTGCCCGGAACTCCTGCGTTCCAGCGGACCCCATCAGGGGCAACGCACCCCAGCTGCGAAGCCGGTAGCCCGCGTGCGGGTGGCTTCCAACAAAGACTCCGGACCGGTCATGGAACCAACTCCCAGTGAGACGTCCCATGCCACACCTGTCCTGGTTTCATCTTTGCCTACAGCCAGGAGCGGAGGACATCTCAGCGCGGACCTGCAGCAGATGGACGGCTGGAGCAGACATCTCACCCAGGTCACAGTCGGGGACCAGCAAGCAGTCGGCTTGATGAATTCAGGAGCTGCAGTAACCCTGGTCCGACCTGATATGGTCCGGCCAGAGGAATTACTCCTAGGCCCTGGGATACAGATCACTGTGGTCGACGGAGAGCCACATTTCCTGCAAGTGGCCAGAATCTTTTTGGATTGGGGGAAGGGCCAGGGTGTGCGGGAGGTGGGGGTTTTACCCGGTTTGGATGCTGAAGTTCTTCTTGGCAACGATATGGGTCCGATGACCTGCACCCACGACTGAGTGCCGAAACCCGCTGCAGTGGCGACGGTTACCCGGAGCAAGTCATCGGCAATGGTGGCGGTGCCAGTCCCCCAGCCTTTGGGATCAATGTTAGCGTAGGGCGTAGAGGAGCCCGGTGAGTAAGCCAGGAGCAGTTGCAACCACAGACTGACTTACTGTTTCCCGTCACCCTTCCCCATTCTCCAGACAATGACATGACTGGGGGGTGGCCAGAATTAGGAGCCCAGTTTTGGGAGGCAGAGAAGACAGACTATACCCTGGCTGGCGTGAGACTTCGGGCGTCTGAATCTCAGGCAGGGGAAGGCACTGAGCACTGCTTATGGTATAAGGGACTCCTGTATAGAGAAGAAGGGAACCCAGGGATAGAGGAGGGATTGACCGGTAAGCGACAGCTAGTAGTGCCCAGGTAGCTCACTCTATTCCGTTAGCGGGACACCAGGGGGTAAACAGAACGCGAGCCCGGTTATTACAGTGTTACTACTGGCCGGGGGCATCTTGAGATGTGGGCACTTTCTGCCGCTCTTGTGATGCCTGCCAGCGAGTGGGTAAGGCGGGCGACCGTGTGAAGGCACCCCTGAAACTCCTACCTATAATAGGGGAACCCTTCCAGAAAGTAGCGATGGATCTTGTAGGGCCCCTTATGATTCCTAGCAGGTCAGGGAAGCGCTACATCCTCACGGTGGTGGATTTTGCAAACCGGTACCCTGAGGCGGTAGCGCTTGGCACCATAGATGCCAAGACAGTGGCAGCAGCTTTGCTGAACATTTTTTCTACGGTAGGTTTCCCTAGTGAGATCCTAACCGATCAGGGGTCGCAGTACATGAGTGAACTTTTACATTGTCTCTGGGATGCATGCGGTGTACAGCACCGGCGCACTACCCCTTACCATCCCCAGACAAACGGATTATGTGAGAGGTTTAACAGTACCCTGAAGCAGATGCTTCGGACCTTTATTATAGAGGCGGAGGCGAAAGACTGGGAGATTCATTTACAGCACTTGCTGTTTGCCTACCGAGAGGTACCGCAGGAATCTACAGGCTTCTCCCCCTTCGAGCTACTATATGGCCGCAGGGTACGTGGACCTCTGGACCTATTCCATGAGGGATGGGAAGGGGAGGCTATTGCTACTGATGCTTCAGTGATCCAGTATGTAGTAGATCTCCGAGACCGGTTAGAGATGCTCATGGGGGTGGCCCAGTACCACCTCATGGCCGCTCAACCAAGCAAAAGCAATGGTATGACCGGAATGCCCGTAGCAGGGAATTCCTCCCAGGACAGCAGGTGCTTGTTCTCAAACCCACTCAAACCCACTCGGGAGAACAAGTTGATGGCCATTGCAGTATTTCAGCAAGCCGGAATAAAAAGCTTAAATCCCTGCCGGAAAATAACGCAATGCGTACTGTATATAAAATCTACTGTTTGTTTTTGGTGCATGGGGCACAGGGAGTTAAAGTGACTTGCTTTTTATATGTACTGTATTTGGGGGTTGTCTTTGGGGGATTATTCATCAAATTATTATGATGAACTGCCTTTTGAAATTACAGTGCTGTTAACTATTTCAGCCACACACCTCCAGAGTTTTTAATCCCTCCCTAGCCAAGCGTCAATCGGCTGAGTCACCCTATCCTACCAACCCCCTCTCTCCACTGGGTCATTAATCTTCTGCATATTGCCTTTGTGTTCTTAATCCACCCATAGCCGAGCTACAGTACAAAGACTGTGTCTAATCACACCATCCCCCTCCCCCAACCCTTAGAGGCCTGTTGTGTTAATGGTAACACTTTGGAAAATCCCCTCTCGAATTTGAAATGTAAATCTGATGTGCACAGCACTGTGAGAATTGAGAGTAAACTGATACTGTATTTCATCAGGGTGTGAAAACATTTGTCAGTCAGTATGGTTTACAGTCACATGTTTTAAATACAATACAGTACATTCTTTAGTATCTTTAAAATAAAAATATATAAATATATAAATATAATTTAAAATAACCTGTTCTGTGGGTCTGAGTGGGTTGAAACTCGCCTGGTCCTCATGCGGAAGGACCCTTGCCATAGTGGCAAAATATCAGCCTTGTACAACCCCCGGAACCGGAGATACCAAAATACAGTTTAAAAGCACATTACCAAAGTGGCTTTTTTCTGCCATGCAAGTCAATGGCAGAAACCTGAACTTTAACATTAACCTGACTCCATTCTGTTGCAACGAGAGGGTCGCAATTTGCCATGCAATCCTGCCGCAACTAGGACTACATGGTGACAGAATCTGAGCCTTCTAGGTTGAACAGAACTGGAGTTGTGGGTTCCAGGTTTCTGCTCATTCTGACTTAGCCGGTTCAAAGCTTTCTCCGCCATTACGCTCAATGGTAGGACCCTCCTCACCGGCGTGACCCTTTCTCACCGCCATTACTGCTCGGACCCTGTTGGGGTCAAGTGAGGGGGTTCCTAACATCTAGGGGCAAAATGAATTTTATATCTAGGTGTCCTGGAACAGAAGTTCCCACGCCAATTGACCTAGTTCCCACGCCAATTGCCCTAGTTCCCACGCCAATTGCGCGACCAGGCAGTAAAAAAACAGTGCAGCAAGCCTTGACATTTGTTACTCTGTATTTTGTTATACAGTACTATCAAAGGAGCAAATGGAAACAATGCACAGTACAGTAAGACAAATCAACATGTTCTTTTATTGGTGCAGTCAGTTCAAAAACATTTATTGACAAATACAGTACAATGTTGAAGCATTTTAAGTAATATCTCCTTTATTAATGAAACACAGTACTGTATACAGTACAGTAAAGTGGGATGGTGCGCAACACTGTCAGTCAGACCTGCACCAGTTCAGTCCTAGAGGGCAGCAAACAGGGCAGGTTTTCAGAGCAACATTGAAAACCGTGCCTGTTTGCGGCCCTCAGGGACTGGAGTTGTGCATGTCCTGTGAAAAAACACACAACAACATCTCCTTTGTACGGCTTTGTACGGGATACGCTGGGTGGAGGGCTATGAGGCACGGACTTACCAATGCCTGCTGGACCTCATATTTCAGGAGCAGCTCATGCAGCAGTGCCCGCCGTCGGTGAGGGCTTGGGTGTACGACAAGAAGCCCAAGACTTAAAAGAAAGTGGCGAGGCTTGCAGACGACTATGTGGCCAGCCGAGCCCTGATGCCCGCCAAAGCAGTAGCCAAGGCGGCGGTGGCGGCAGCACCAGCCAAAAAGTCTGCCAATACCCCCAATGGACTCAGAGGCTGCCTGCGGGCAGCAGTCCACCGAAGGCGGGGGAGCTCCGGCACGAGCGCCGCTGCTACAACTGCAACCACCCTGGTCACATCAGACCAGATTGCCCAGAACTCCTGCGTTCCGGCGGACCCCATCAGGGGCAACGCACCCCAGCTGCGAAGCCGGTAGCCCGCGTGCGGGTGGCTTCCACCAAAGACTCCGGACTGGTCATGGAACCAACTCCCAGTGAGACGTCCCATGCCACACCTGTCCTGGTTTCATCTTTGCCTATAGCCAGGAGCGGAGGACATCTCAGCGCGGACCTGCAGCAGATGGATGGCTGGAGCAGACATCTCACCCCGGTCACAGTCGGGGACCAGCAAGCAGTCGGCTTGATGAATTCAGGAGTTGCAGTAAACCTGGTCCGACCTGATATGGTCGGGCCAGAGGAATTACTCCTAGGCCCTGGGATACAGATCACTGTGGTCGACGGAGAGCCACGTTTCCTGCAAGTGGCCAGAATCTTTTTGGATTGGGGGAAGGGCCAGGGTGTGCGGGAGGTGGGGGTTTTACCCGGTTTGGATGCTGAAGTTCTTCTTGGCACCGATCTGGGTCCGATGACCTGCACCCACGACTGAGTGCCGAAACCCGCTGCAGTGGCGATGGTTACCCGGAGCAAGTCATCGGCAATGGTGGCGGCGCCAGTCCCCCAGCCTTTGGGATCAACGTTAGCGTAGGGCGTAGAGGAGCCCGGTGAGGTAAGCCAGGAGCAGTTGCAACCACAGACTGACTTACTGTTTCCCATCACCCTTCCCCATTCTCCAGACAATGACATGACTGGGGGGTGGCCAGAATTAGGAGCCCAGTTTTGGGAGGCAGTGAAGACAGACCCTACCCTGGCTGGCGTGAGACTTCGGGCATCTGAATCTCAGGCAGGGGAAGGCACTGAGCACTGCTTATGGTATAAGGGACTCCTGTATAGAGAAGAAGGGAACCCAGGGATAGAGGATGGATTGACCGGTAAGCGACAGCTAGTAGTGCCCTAGGGGTACCGACAGCATCTGTTACAGGTAGCTCACTCTATTCCGTTAGCTGGACACCAGGGGGTAAACAGAACGCGAGCCCGGTTATTACAGTGTTACTACTGGCCGGGGGCATCTCTAGATGTGGGCACTTTCTGCCGCTCTTGTGATGCCTGCCAGCGAGTGGGTAAGGCGGGCGACCATGTGAAGGCACCCCTGAAACTCCTACCTATAATAGGGGAACCCTTCCAGAAAGTAGCAATGGATCTTGTAGGGCCCCTTATGATTCCTAGCAGGTCAGGGAAGCGCTACATCCTCACGGTGGTGGATTTTGCCACCCGGTACCCTGAGGCGGTAGCGCTTGGCATCATAGATGCCAAGACAGTGGCAGCAGCTTTGCTGAACATTTTTTCTACGGTAGGTTTCCCTAGTGAGATCCTAACCGATCAGGGGTCGCAGTTCATGAGTGAACTGTTACATTGTCTCTGGGATGCATGCGGTGTACAGCACCGGCGCACTACCCCTTACCATCCCCAGACAAACGGATTATGTGAGAGGTTTAACGGTACCCTGAAGCAGATGCTTCGGACCTTTATTATAGAGGCGGAGGCGAAAGACTGGGAGATTCATTTACAGCACTTGCTGTTTGCCTACCAAGAGGTACCGCAGGAATCTACAGGCTTCTCCCCCTTCGAGCTACTATATGGCCGCAGGGTACGTGGACCTCTGGACCTATTCCATGAGGGATGGGAAGGGGAGGCTATTGCTACTGATGCTTCAGTGATCCAGTATGTAGTAGATCTCCGAGACCGGTTAGAGATGCTCATGGGGGTGGCCCAGGACCACCTCAAGGCCGCTCAACCAAGCAAAAGCAATGGTATGACCGTAATGCCCGTAGCAGGGAATTCATCCCAGGACAGCAGGTGCTTGTTCTCAAACCCACTCAAACCCACTCGGGAGAACAAGTTGATGGCTGCCTGGTCGGGACCGTACCCGGTTATCCGAAAGGCGAATGAGTACAACTATGTTGTACAGGTAGAGCCTGAGAGGCATAAGACATATCCCGTCAATATGCTGAAAGAATACAGAGCACCGAGTATGGGAGCAGTAATGGTCATTTGTAGCCCACTGCTGGAGGATCTGGCGAGCAATGCTCTTCCTGATCTCCTAGGGGAGGCTAGGCAGGGAAACACTGTGGGGCAGGTAGAGATAGGGGCACAGTTGAGTGCTAGGCAGCAGGTAGAAGCCAGGGACATGCTAGCTAAGTTTAGGGCCCTCTTCACTGACATGCCAGGGACCACACATCTCACAAAACACCCAGTGCACACAGGGGATCTGCAGCCACTGCATAAGCACGCTTATAGAGTGTCAGCAGAGGTCAAGACCAGTATGGAAAAGGAGATAGAGGAGATGCTGACCCTAGGGGTAATTACTCCATCCCAGAGTCCTTGGGCAAGCCCGGTAGTTCTAGTCCCTAAGAAGGACAAGACCCCCTGGTTTTGTGTGGACTACCGCTTGCTCAACTCTGGGACGGTGTCAGATGCCTACCCCATGCCCCACATGGCTGAGTTACTGGATGAACTCGCGGGGGGAAAGTATCTGACAACTATGGATTTGAGCAAAGGCTATTGGCAAATCCCCCTGACCCTGGAGGCTAGGG
The DNA here is from genome assembly GCA_036426205.1 of Ascaphus truei. Lineage (NCBI taxonomy): Eukaryota > Metazoa > Chordata > Amphibia > Anura > Ascaphidae > Ascaphus > Ascaphus truei. Next base: position 5,870 of record WSYH01007959.1, on the reverse strand, counting down.
AGAAGTCAGCATTCATCACTCCAAGTGGCCTCTATGAGTTTTTGGTGAAGCCATAGTTCAGTGGCCTGTTCCAAAAACCAAGAAACAGGTCATGGCATTTTTGGGCACCGCAGAGTACTATAGGAAGTTTGTCCCACAGTACAGCGCCGTGGTCAAACCCCTGACTGATTTGACTAAGAAGCAACTGCCTGTGCTTATCACCTGGACTCCTGCCTGTGAAACTGCTTTTCAGGCACTGAAAACTGCGCTTGCTGGGGCCCCCATACTGGCTGACCTAGACTATACCAAACATTTCCTTATACAGACTGATGCCTCGGACTATGGCATTGGGGCTGTGTTGAGCCAAGTGGGGGACGACGGCAGAGAGCACCCTGTGGTGTTCCTCAGCCGAAAACTACTCCCCAGAGAGGTGGCCTATGCCACCATTGAGAAAGAGCTCTTGACCATTGTGTGGGCACTCAAAAAGCTCCAGCCCTATGTGTATGGAAGGGCTTTCACGGTCCTCACAAACCACAACCCCGAGTTGGCTGCAGAGGGCATCAGGGGAGAGTGCCAAGTTGCTAAGGTGGAGCTTGGCCTTGCAAGAGTTTGAGTTTTACTATTCAGCATAAAAAGGGTAGTGATAACAGCAATGCTAATGGACTTTCACGTCAGGACTATCCCTCTGAGACTGAGTTCGTTAAGGATGCCAGCAGTGCCCCACTCCCCGTTAGGACCAGTGGGCCTAAAAAGGGGAAATGTAGAGGGAGAGGGGGGTTGGCCCGGTATTAAAGGGGTTGAACCCCATATGGCTACCCCCTGACCTCACCAGGGAGGCAAGGGGTTAACTGGACTGCGGTCCAGGAATGTGGCTTACACTTTGTCATGTCAGGAAACTGTATGTTCCCCTGTTCCCATATTTCATTATAATGTCAGTAAAAGGGGGAACACAGGGGGGAGCACAGGTTTGAGAAATATTAAACGTATATGTTCAATGTGAATGGATCAAAAAATGCTCCTAGATTAATAGGTGCAGGGGTGGTGGTGTATAGAATATAATAATATCATAAACACTTACACGGCCTTGTGTAAGCACTCTCGCGTAAGTGTTTCTTTCCTCTTCTCCTTCTTCCTTTTTTCTTTCTTTTCCGTACATATACGTTTAATATTTCTCAAACCTGTGCTCCCCTTGTGTTCCCCCTTTTTCTGTACCAATAAGGATCCTGGATAGGTCCTACGGTTTTTTTTTGAGTCATAGGAAGAGACCACGGAAGCAGCAACGAACCTTAGCCACTATATAAGGTCGTTACGTTTTATTATATATTTATTTCCTCATTGCACTATATCCAGAGGGAGCACCCAGGTACTTTTCCTTTATTATAATTTCAGTGTCTGCACCACACACACACACACACACACTGTGATTTATTTTACAGCGGAGAATTTTGTGTTAAAGTATGAAACGGTTTAAGTGGTATTTGTGAATCTCTGGTCCTGAAGGTCGCAGCAGTCTGAAACTTGGATCATTTGATGTCCCAGTTCCGGCATTAAGATCTGGAAAGTTTGGACTCACTGGACCTAACGGAACCGGATATTTTAATATGTCTGTGTTTTAACTTTAATATTGTATTCCAAGGCGGGGATAAAAACCCGCGCAGATTCCTTCACACAAAGGAATGCAAATGGTCAGGGGGGCAACCCAAAGTCTAGGAACCAAGTACCGATCAAAAGACTCTGCCACTCTAACTGTTTACCTGAGGGCGGAGAAGCATCAAACTGGAGTGGTTTGTAAGTGTTATATCTACACCTACAAACAATGAAGATCCTGCCAGATACTTCATCTGGTGGACTGGTCGTCGCCCCTGATTTAATAATGGGGCTACAGAAATAAGACCATCAGAGTCCCAGTACGCATGGGCTAACTAGCTGCAGGGAATGGGTTAAACTATGTTTCCACGTTAGGGATTGGATACAGATAATTGTTCACCAATAGTCTGTATTCAATGTTAAGAATAGGTTTACAAAGGTATATAAATTGTGTCAACCTACAGCTCTAGTTCTTCTGATTTCACCTTGAATGTCACCGGATTGCTGGAGAATTGCTAGCTGATACTTCTCCATTCCCCAACGCTAAGTAAGTGTTACTGCACCGACACACTTTATTCGAGCAAATACCCAGTATGTACCTGGCAGATACCTGGAATGCGCCGCTCCTCACCTCTGACAAGCCCCGTTGCGTTTGCCTTCCCAGCCTGGGTTCATGCTTGGCTGACGGGCGGCTGATCTGTTAAATGATAATGATTAGGATTTAATAGGCTGCAATGCTTCGCGTGTCTACCAGATGGCATAAATTCATGAATTGTAATGCAGTATATATATATATACTGTGCAGTATTGCAGCCAGCGAGAATAAAATGCTTCAATCCCTGCCTGAAAATACCTCAATGCACTCGGGCAGAAAACAGTCACAAACCTCAATACACCCGGGTATACCCGAATTCGTGGGACTAGCCGAGCTCGAATAAAGTGTGTCACCAGTGTTACCTTCTTGCATGTTAATTGTACTATATTGCTGTGTTCACCTTTTTAAGGAATAAATATATTTTATTATATCTAAGCCTCGTTCTGTTCAACCCAGATATTTGGTGTTTGTTATATCTTGTCATAAGCTACCGTGACAGCGACCAGGGGCGTCAAAGATGCTTTGAGAAGGGCAATAGAGTAGTTGATCATTGGGGATTCTCTCTTCCACAGAGGGGAAGCCTAGGCCAAGGCCTCATCCGTTAGTGAATGTTAAAAAAGGAGAACTGGACCACAGCCAAATGAGTGGGTCACCAAGAAATAGCTGAAGAATGATCCTTTATTAATCCATAAAACAAGCGGAGGTTAACACCCTCCTACGTGTTTCGTGTACGGGAGATAAAGTGAACTCCACTCAGGATATTCAGATTGGGGCAATATATGTGAGTATCTTTGATTTGACTTTATTCTGACCATTGTGTTATTTTGTGAGTCAAGGGACCATCCCCATGAGGAACACATAGGGGATTTTTCAATAGCCTTATCTTCAGGGATCATTTGGCCCCACAGTGTACTTTACATCTTCATTAATCTCACTAGCCCCATTCTGTGAATCTATTTGCATCATATGAATAATTAGTGTCCAGCGCTGAGTGCATTAATCACTAACTACCTTTCTCATCCGTTAGTAGGGAAATGACGTAGGCTGTGACGGGGTGAGGTAACCAGGCTATACATTAAAGGTTTAAGTACATCTGGTTACGCCTAAATCTGTAGGGTCCCTGGTAGCTACATAGCACCATAAGCAATAGACCAGGGATTATACATGTGGAAAATAAAATGACCCCTGCTTTCCTGTTTACATGTTTCCTTTGCCCTAGAATGGCAAAACTTCTTATGTGCAAGTTTTAGGTGGGTATTTGGGTAGAGATGCAATCATTTTGTTTGCAGGAGTTCGGGGGCCAAAGTTACCGGTAGTCCTTTAATTCTCCCCGGCGACCTGGCATGATTTGCTGTTATGCGGGGTGAATTACACCGGGGCAACCCAGTGTCCCCCAGACTCCTGAGTTTCTAGCCCAAATATCCAATTTTCCTTATAAATATAAGATTCCCCAGAGACCATACTTTATTAAAGTGCACTTTGTAATGTTTTATATATTTGTTATAAGACTCCATACAATCAGCCAGGGAATCTGCATAGACGCCGGTGTGATGGTAGGGGGTAACCAGGCTCTAAAAATAAAGGTTAAGCCCATTTTGGTTACCCCTGATACGTGTATAAGGGTCAAAGAGAGTTAGCTCTTGGCCCCAGTGACATTGTACCATTCTGTTGTAAGTATGCAATAAGAGCAGTGTTTGTGTTTTCCCTTTCCGGGCATGCCAGCAAGCAGGGTTTGCTAGGGTATGAGTTTCAATAAGTGTTTCTTTCCTCTTCTCCTTCTTCCTTTTTTCTTTCTTTTCCATTCCGTTGGGCTTCCTCAGGCTCAAACTAGGGCGAAACGTGTAGCTCAAAACCCTAGAGCCTTTTGGATGTTCGTGGCCACCGTCGTGAGTAGGAAGCAGGAACACAGCTCAACGCCCGGACGCGGGCAGAGTCAGCTGAGAGCCGAGCTACCTGCGCAAGTTCCCGCAAGGACTGGCCTTTCGTGCCGTATTTGATTGTGTAAACCGAGTGTTTTTAGACTGTTTTTATATGTTTATGTTCATTAAAGATTAATATAGTTCACATTATCTCATTCTGCCTATTCTTTGCTTGGCAGCAGCGCTGGATTCCTAAGCAGGAGCTTCAAAGATACCTATTCACGGTGTGAGCTCACACATGGCCGTGTGAGCATCTTTGTTTTAGCTTTGTTTATAATTTTTCTCCCTTTCCCCATCAATTGATTTATTGTGTGGAGGACTAAAGTTCCATTTGTGAACTTTCACGCAGGAGGAGGATAAAGATACCCCCCCCCCCCGCCAGGACCGCACTCACACCTGCCCGTGTGAGTGCTTGCAGGATTTGCTGCATATATAGTTTATGACCACCTGAACAGTACCTGTTATATCTTTGTATCATTTGTATCTCAATTTAATTTATCTGTTGCTCCGAGGGTGACATCTTACGATTGAACCTCATTGAGAGATTGAAGAGAGGTGCGTTTGGACGAAAGCAGAAGAACAACTATAGAACGGAAAAGAAAGAAAAAAGGAAGAAGGAGAAGAGGAAAGATACACTTACGCGAGAGTGCTTACACAAGGCCGTGTAAGTGTTTATGATAAGTAAGTCAATTGGAGGCTTACGGCTTTAGAAGGAAATACAGCATTTGGGATGTTATCTCAGATGCAGCATAGGTCGTCTCGTCTGCTTCTACCCGCTGGCGGCGTCCGCGAACGTCACTTCCGGATCGTGACGTCACTTCCTGCCGGAGCTAAGGATCATTTTATTACTTCCATCTTTCAACAGATCATCCCTTTTGATATTATTAACCTTTTCTAAAGCTGAATCTAAAATCTGACTACCCTGGAGTGTTCATGCTGTTTGGGGGCAGCATCAACACGTTTTTATACTTTTTAATTGCTATACAATTAGCTATTTTATTAGTATTGTATTAATCAACAGTGTGTATATACATTAGTTTGTTGATTTTAGAATAAGATTTTTAACATTAGACTATGTGACCTATAAGCTATTTTATTGATATTATCTTATAGTGTGCATATATTTATTAGTTTACTTATTGTGACCTATATGCTATTTTATTGCTATTGTCTTAACTTATAGTGTGAACATGTATTAGTCTGTTTATTGTGTGGATTGGATAACGTTATTTACAATTGCGCCGTCAATAAGTAAAGCACCTATCACAGCAAGGTAGTAGGTATATATACCGAGCTGTCAGTACCCATAAGCCACTCCTGAAGAAGACGTCATCACGTCAAAACGCGTCGAGTCGGGCTTCCGCCGCCATCTTGGTAGAGGAGGGAAAGAAGCAAGGGAACTCTCACGATCCTTAGCTCCGGCAGGAAGTGAATATCTTGTCATAAGCTACCGTGACAGCGACCAGGGGCGTCAAAGATGCTTTGAGAAGGGCAATAGAGTAGTTGATCATTGGGGATTCTCTCTTCCACAGAGGGGAAGCCTAGGCCAAGGCCTCATCCGTTAGTGAATGTTGAAAAAGGAGAACTGGCGCACAGCCAAATGAGTGGGTCACCAAGAAATAGCTGAAAAATGATCCTTTATTAATCCATAAAACAAGCGGAGGTTAACACCCTCCTTAAATGTAATGTGTTCTTTACAATCGGAACGATGTCCAAACAGGTGCCCAAGCTAACCCGTATGTATGTATGTATGTATGTATGTATGTATGTATGTATGTATGTATGTATGT
>WSYH01007958.1:16037-31011 GCA_036426205.1 Ascaphus truei | reverse complement strand
GAGAGAGAATAAGGATATGAGAGAGAGAATAAGGATATGAGAGAGAAAGAGAGAAAGAGAAAGAGAGAGAGAGAAGGAGAAAGAGAGAAGGAGAGAGACAGAATAAGGCTATGAGAGAGGTGTAGAATAGAGAGAGACTCAGAGAAAGAGGTAGCATATTATACATTTATATAATTTTATAAATGATCTTTCGTTAATAAAAAAATAGAGAGACCGGCATTACAGATATGAGACAAGCAGTTATATGGCTGAGAGCTTTCATCTTTACTGTGGGACAGAAGTTTTAATGAGTAGTATAATACAGGACGTTTCCCATCAGTTACTGAATACTTCCTGTCATTTACATGTATTATTTATACAGTATTCAGAGCTGCAATATTGTTTAACCTCTTCCCTCCCAGAGGGCCTGCAAAGCAAGATAGATAGATAGATAAATAGATAGATAGATAGATAAATAGATAGATGATAGATAGATACAGAGATAGATAGATAGATACAGAGATAGATAGATAGATAGATAGATAGATAGATAGATAGATATTGTACGCACTGTGTTCAGAAAAAACAGAGCCCTTTTAATTTTTGTGATCTTGCAGAAAAATTACTTTTCCGGGTCACTTGAGCAGTTATCGGTCTGTCATAGGAGATTATTACATTTTACAACGATTTGACGATCTAATAAATATTCTGTGGGATTGGTGTAGAGCAGGCCTGCACAACTTGTCAAGTGAGAAGGGACGAACTGCTCCAAGGAATACAGATTCAGGCCGCACGGGTAAAATCATCATCATCCTCATCATCATCATCTCTGTGACGACTCAGGAGATTCCTTCCCCTCTTTGTCCCTCTCTCTCATCTCCTGTTGCCCCTTTTACTCCTTCCCACTCCTCTCCTTTGCCTTCTACCTCTCTCCCTTTGCGCCAGCGCGTTCCCCGCAGGTCTCGCATACCCACGCGGTCCCTGAGTCCCTGCTACGATCCTGAGCGCATGGATCAGCGTACGCAGGAGCGATGACACGAGAGACACTGTTCCCGTTCTTCTCCCTCTGTTGTTTCTCACATGTCGCCCACTACTCCTCTCCTGGCCCTGGAGGCACCGGAACCTATGCAGGTCGGCAGTCAACAACTCCAGGCAACCGAGAGAGCGCGGCGTCGCCAGAACAGGCTGTGCTTCGTGACGTGGTGCGAAACGTGTAGAGGTCACGACAGGTCATCCTGCGCGTGTTGCTGACGGGCTGAGACGGCGCCTGCAAGTAGCCCAGGCGGTGATTCCATCTCTGTGGTAGACGTGATCCGGATCTTTATACATGTGCCGCGGACCCGCCTTCGGCTCCAGTGTGAGTTTCCGTCTCCCCCTGCCAGTTCAGATAGTTGTTTCATCACACTACAGTCAATTTAGGATCAATTCAGGATCAATTGTTCTGTTTTATTTATGTTACACTGTCTTTTTAATTCCGTTTTTTATTTTAATTTTTTCTGTGTGTTATGCTGCTAATGGATCTATATTAATCATTGTCTATCCTGGGGTTCATGTTCATTGTAACTGGACCTAGCTGTGTAATTCCTTGTTACTGAGGTGGGGTTGGATCCCCCCAGTGAATTGTTTACTAATAAATGATATTATTTTAATCCCTGATGCGCATTGTGTGCACTTTTTCTTCTTGTATTTCAGGGTGCCCCCCCCCCCCCTTTTTTTGGGGATGGCCTTGTCCTTGGAGCTGGTCGGGGAGACACTCCACACACATGCAGCAAGGGGACTTTTATTCCAATATTGTATATATCTGCAGCACGAGTGCTGAACATTCTATATCATCTATCTTCCGTGATGTATTGGGAACTTTTGTCATTGTCTATCTAGACGACATTCTTATTTTTTCTAAAAATCTGGAGGAACACATCCAACATACCAAACTTGTGCTCTCCAGGCTTCGTTCTAATCGTCTTTACGCAAGATGGAGAAATGTCTGTTTCACCAGGCTTCCACGGCCTTCCTGGGCTATATCATCTCCAGCCAAGGTTTTTCCATGGACCCAGAGAAGCTGAAGGCGGTTCTCGACTGGCCACTCCCTAATTCGCTCAAGGCTGTGCAGCGTTTTCTTGGCTTTGCCAATTATTACAGGAAGTTTATCAAAAAAAATTCTTCTATTGCTCTTCCCATCACCGCCTTGACCAAAAAGGGCGCCGACGTCTCATCCTGGTCACCTGAGGCCATTTCAGCCTTTGAGATTCTCAAGAAGGCGTTCGTGTCCGCTCCCATCCTTCGTCATCCGGATACCTCCCTTTACTTTGGAGGTTGACGCCTCAGACGTAGGAGCTGGCGCAGTTCTTTCCCAGAGGACTTCTCCCCAAGAGAAACTCCATCCTTGTGGATTTTTTTCACGGAAATTCTCAGCAGCAGAAAGGAATTATGATGTCGGTAATCGTGAACTTTTGGCCATTAAGTTGGCTCTCCAAGAATGGAGACACCTTCTGGAGGGTTCCAAAGAACCAATCGCTATTCTCACTGACCATAAAAATGTGTTATATATTGAGGGGGCTCGTCGCTTAGGCTCCCGCCAAGCTCGCTGGTCACTCTTCTTTTCTCGCTTCAACTACAACATCTCTTATATTCCTGGGACCAAAAATGTTAAAGCGGACGCCCTTTCTCGTCAGTTTGCCTCTGAGACAGAAGCGAAATAAATCTCGGAACCCATTCTTCCGGCCAAGTGCATAATTTCTGCTAACAACTTCGATGTGTTGGAAGAGATCAAGACGGCACAAGCGCATATACCTAGCAGGTTCAGGGTACCAGAAGGACGTCTCTACGCTGCTCCACGTTTTCGCCATAAAGTGTTACTTTGGGGACATTCCTCTAGAGCAGTTGGTTATCCACGCTTCAAAAGAATGGCAGATCTCATTAAACTGACTTTTTGGTGGCCTAATATGAATCAAGATATTCTCGAATTTACCTCCGCCTGTCTTGTATGTGCCCAGAGTAAAACTCTCCATCATAAACCTTCTGGACTTCTTCTACCACTTCCCATCCCTGAACAACCCTGGAAACACATTTCGATGGACTTTATTATTGAACTGCCTATTTCCAAGGGGATGAACACTATTTTGGTCGTGGTTGACAGGTTTTTGAAGCAGGCACACTTTATTCCCCTCAAGGGTCTTCCCAACTCTGCCACCTTGGCGGACGTCTTCTCCAAAGAGATCTTCAGGTTACATGGCGTCCCCATTTCTATCATCTCGGACCGTGGGTCTCAGTTCATCTCAAAATTCTGGCGGGCCTTCTCCCAAAGATTGGGTATTTCTCTCTTGTTTTCCTCTGGATACCATCCACAAACCAACGGGCAAACTGAAAGGATGAACCAAACTCTTGAACAGTATCTAAGATGCTTCATTTCAGACTCACAAGATAACTGGGTGGATCTTTTACCATGGGCCGAATTTGCCATAAATTCTTTGCGGAACGAGTCTACTCAGGAGTCTCCCTTCTTTATCAACTTTGGCTTCCACCCCAGTAGTCTCCCTCTCTCACCTTCTCCTTCTGGTGTTCCTGCAGCCGACTCTCATATCACCAACTTACAAGAATCCTGGAAAAAAATCCTCAAGTCCTTACAGTCTGCGGTTGCCAAACAAAAAACCAAGGCAGATCGCCACCGTCAAAGGGGTCCTTCCTTCAAACCTGGTGATCTGGTGTGGCTGTCTTCAAAAAATATTAGGCTCAAAATCCCTTCACCCAAACTGTCCCCTAGATTCCTGGGACAATTTAAAATCCTAGAGAAGGTTAATCCAGTAGCCTATTGTCTCGATCTTCCCCCCACAATGAAGGTTCCGTCCGTGTTCCATGTTACCCTCCTTAAAGAATTTATTCCCAGTCCTCATTTCTCGGATCCCTCTCGGAGACCCAATCCAGTGTCCACCCTGGGCCAACAGGAGTACGAAATACAGTCTCTCATCGACTCTTGTTTGTCTAAAAATAGACTTCAGTTTTTGGTACACTGGAAGGGCTACGGGCCTGAGGAACGTTCCTGGGTACCTGCACATCACATCCACGCCCCAAGTCTACTTTCTCTATTTCATCAGAAATTTCCCCTCAAGCCGTGGTTGGATCACTCAGAGATTGATCCTCAAGGGGGGGATACTGTGACGACTCAGGAGATTCCTTCCCCTTCTTGTCCCTCTCTCCCATCTCCTGTTGCCCCTTCTACTCCTTTCCACTCCTCTCCTTTGCCTTCTACCTCTCTCCCTTTGCCGCAGCGCATTCCCCGCAGGTCTCGAATACCCACGCGGTCCCTGAGTCTCTGCTACGATCCTCCCCGTTCCCTCTCTCCTGCGGTGCCCACATTACCTTCCCCAGTGGTGGCGTCCGTCCCGTTGCCTCCTCCCTGCGTGGTCCCCGCGGTGCGGCGTTCCGCGCGCCTGGTGACGCATCCGGTGCGTGCGCTCCCTCAGCCCACGGAGGGCACGTGCACACGCTCCTCCGCTGGTCTCCCTGACCCACCTGCTCCCTCCTCTCTGCATCTGCATGCCGTCTCGCGGTCGCAGGTCACGCTCGCGTTCCCCTCCTCTGGGCTCCGTGCCCCTCCTGCGTCCTTCCCTCGGTCCGTGCGGGCCGCCTCTGTATTGCAACCTGTGCGCGCGCATCCCCAGCTTACAGAGGGTGCGCGCACATGCTCTTCTTATTCTGTTCCCCTTGTCACCGCCTCCCAAGCCCTACAGGCCATTCCCCTGACTGCCCCTTCTGTCTCCTCCTCTTCTCTTCCTGTCCTATCCCTGTCATCTCCCACTTCTCTCTCTACTCCTCCCCTCTCTCCCATTGGTATGCCCTCCTTTATAATCCCTGTCTGTCCACTTCTTCCCCACTCTGCATAGTTCCTGTTTCCCTGTGTGTACCTGACCTATGCTGTGCTCCCTCTGTGTTCCTGTTATTTCCTGCTCCTGTGTTATCTTGGATTTCCCTGGCTTTGACCCCTGCTTGTCCTGGACTACTCTGCTCTCTGGTATCCCTCTGAACCCTGCTACGCATACTACTTCGCTTACCTCTGGCTTCCTAGGATCTGGCTTATACTCTGACGATTCTACCCTCTGGACTCCTGAACATTGGCACACGGACATGACTATTCTTACGGACATCCCCAAGCGTTGCAAGTATATACTAACACTCTTCCAACAGGCCCAGCAATGCTATACCACACTCCGGGCTTGCTCCCACTGCTGTGGGTGTGTGGTATTATACCGTTCCCACCTCAGTACTCGGGTCTAGCCAGGTCTGCGGGCATACAGGCGTGACAATCTCTCCCCCAGCACCTCTCATCATCATCCTCATATCTCCAGCACCCCTCAATCTCTCCCAGCATCCCTCATCATCCTCATATCTGCCCCAGCAATCCTCATCCTCATATCCCCCCCAGCACCCCTCATCATCTTCATCCTCCTATCTCCCCAGCAATCCTCATTATCTTCATATATCTCCCCTTGCACCCCTCATCATCAACGTTTATGACTCCCCATCTCTCACACACCCATCTCTCCCCCTCACCCACACACAATACTCATCCTCCACATCACACACAATACTCACCCTCCACATCACACACACAATACTCACCCTCCACATCACACACACAATAATCACCCTCCACATCACACACACAATACTCACCCTCCACATCACACACAATACCCCCCTGCAGACCACACACATTCCACCCCCCCTGCATCTCACATCCTAAATTTTTAAACTATATGGGTATAGAACAGGTGACAACACATTGGAGGGGGGGCAATAGGATGAATAGTCTAGCCAAAAGAGAAACTTATTGGATTCATAAAATGCAGACTCTGGCCCCCCATGGTCTCAATGTGGACATAGATATAGGTGCCTTTTTAACCTAGAAGTTTTAAAGGTCTTTTTACTCTTTAGGTGTTTTTAAACATTTTTATTGCACAAACCTCCTTGGGATTATCAAATTATAACTTGAGTTTTATAATTCTTGTTTATTTTATTTATATTTTACTTACTTTTATTGTCTTTTTGTATTAGTAACTACATCTTATCTCTTCTCTTCCTCTAGCTATCTCTCCATTATATATTTATATAGATATTTTTATCCAATTGATATGCATATGTAATAGGTATCTTCCCATTTTACATTTATATCCAATTTGATATGCATATGCAATGCTTTTAAAATTAATTATGTTTCTTGTTTAGTATTTAATAAAGATTATTGTATTACATGTATGTACAAGCTATTCACTGGGTTTTTGACCTCGCGCTATGTATGAGCGCTGAGGGGGTTAATATAATATTCTATTCTCTGATTGACGGGCCTATATATAGTATTGAGTTAGTCCCATGTCATTACAACTCCTGACGTAGCAATTAGCGAAACACGTAGAGTTGAAGCAGAGAACCTACGATCGGAGGGACTGGCAAGATCAGAGCTGGCACCAGACCTAGATTGAACTTCCGCCCTCAGCTGTGACGCAGTAGCGGCAGTGACGCGACGGCAGTGACGCACGCGGAAGCACACAGCGAGGAGCGAGTGAGACGCTGGAAAGCTGCTTGCAACTGTCCTCCAGATCTATCGGCGGTTCTCTCCCCTACCTGATAATTGTATGGAAAATGTGAGTTCATATTACTCGTGATGATCTTTTAATATACTTGGTTCGAATAGTATGCACTATTGTGTTTTTTTCTTTACATATATACCATACTCACCTATTGAGGGATATCTTGGCATTTGCGGCTGAAAGGGCTCCAGTCAGAGAGAGATGGATCTCTGACATGTGATATTATACGATGGTTTTTGTGAGTTCTATTCTTACAGATTATAAGGAACATTAACAGTGATTACAATCTGCACTATATATGTTTATTTTCTTTTACATATACCACGTTATCATCCTGCGCTCCTCCTCACCTCCAAGCATAGTATATGAGTGCCAGATAAAGTCCTTGACCATTTGGGCCTAATGGATCTTCTTCAGACAGAGCAATTAGAGCAGCAGAACTACAGGAAATCCTTAGAAATAAGTCTGTCATCCATGATAAAGTATGGCTGATCGAACAAGAATGAGACTATATTTGGGATCCTGGCCTGTTCCAAGACCTCTGTGTTGATCACTTTGTGTTACGAAAAGAATTGGTAGATGCAGGGCTGGCCCATCCATTAGGCGAAACTAGGCGGTCGCCATGGGGCGCATTAATATTAATAATAATTTTTTCCTCTTATTATTTTGTATTTATCTTTTTTTTAAATTCTTTTTCTTTTCCGGTATTTTGGCGCCATATTATTTTTATTTTGTGTCGCACCCCCTGCAGCCCCTTGCGTAGGTCTTAAAAAAATAAAATTAAAAAAAATCCCAACCTACAATTATTTTAATAGAAACTTCAACCTACCCCATATGAAAGTAAAAATAGGAGTTATTGAATTATTCTGTGCTACAGGCTCTATTACTGCAGGCGAGGCGCAGACAGGATCCATGTGAGAACATTTCACGTTATTGACCTCAATCCTGAATCACAAGTACCGGTATATGCCACTGTTTATTTTTTTTGGGAGGGGGGGGGGGGCACAAATTTTAAGTTTCTCGTAGGGCGCATGAAACCCATGGCCCGGTCCTGCATAGATGCAACGTAGGCTGAGTATATGGAAGCTGTTTAATTGCTTAATATGGCCGGCCGATGTTATCCAGTAATCACTGCTGTAAAAGAGACTGCTGATGACACAGGCTCGATATACTCTTATTTTGGGGTTCTGTTATTTTTTGTTGCTCTCTTGTATAATTACTGATGTTGATTAGTGTCCTTCCAATACAAATGTTTAGCTCACCTTCGATTGACAGATTGTCAGCGATAGTTAAACCCAGGTAGGAACTTTCATTTTACATCTAACACAGCGGGGAGACACGGGCTGAAGATAATGATGATATATATATATATATATATTTATATATAGAAAAAGATGAACTGCCGGCAGTCCAATATAGCTCCTTTAGGTAGGTGCATGTCCCATAAAACGTAGATAAACATACGATACTGTTCGCACGGGAATCAGCAGACAGCACTCAGGTTTGTGAAAAATAAACATATATTGTAGAAAAAATGACACAAATCACCAACATTTCGGACCCACAAACGGGCCCTTCTCACCCTGAGGAATATATATATATAGCAAATGGAAATATTACTGTATGCTCATTTGCATTACAAACAACAATAATACCCTTAACAAGCGCTAATCTACAATGTGCAATTTACTCACAATAGTGTGAAAAATAGCAATAAATTGGTGATGTGAACGTGATCACTCAAAGTAAGTGAAAACCACTTCTAAGTGGTGTATAAGCTGCCAGAGAAACTAATAAACAGATCTTCCCAACCTGTGAAATAAATACAAAATAAAAGTCCCGGCGCTACAAATGTCCCAGATACCGTGATCCAAATGGAAAGTCCCGGATGAAAAATTCTCAGATGGATGGTACAGGATATTTTCACAGAGTCCCAGGGAGTTGATAATTCCCTTTAACGATGTCCGCAGTGATTCTGGGGAAACATAAGAGGTACACACCAATTGCGCAGTATGCCACTACTCCTGACCCCACTCTGAACCAACGGACAAAGAAACCCTACTTACAAGATATATCTTTGTGCTTTTCACGTGAGAGAATCTGTAACTGTGTCTCTGCTCTGTCTCAGTGTTCACGGATCCCACGTGACCGGCAGCAGTGATCTCTTATTCCATCAGCGACCACACTCACAGGGGACGTAAGTCAGGCATGTCATGCAGAACAGAGGATTGACACATGGTGTAATACGTTTACACTTTATTAAAAAACTTTAAAATAACAATCACCCCACATTACAGTAAATGGGGGATGACGATATGACTCACGGATGCCGTCCGCAACTTGTCTACAGCCTGATGCGCACTAGGGAGCCTTCCTGAATGGCGTTCTCTGAAACTCCTAGCCGATGACGTCAGCGGCAGGGCGGTGCAGGTACGCTCTCACGCCCTTCACCATTATCACCCAGCACTTCCACTGCAGCAAGGGATTCTGGGAAATGACATGCAAATGAGCACTCAGTGCCACCTTTTGCTTCAAAACCATAAACATGGTTCCCTATAGAAATGCAAATGAGCACACAGTAATATTGCCATTTGCTATATGCTTTGCTGTGGAGGGTTTTTGTTACTTTTTTTACCCACCATAACTTAACTAAGTGTATATATATATATATATGCACACAAACACATTTTTATACACACATCAGCTGGCCCAATAGACTCTAACAGGATCTAACTCATGAACTGAATTATAGGAAGCGGAGATTACAGATCCTATTATTTTTGCTTATAGGGCTGCTTTCTTTTCTGTGAATAACATTCCCTCTCCCTATTATACCCACCATTCCCCCGGTCTTATGATTACAATGTGCCTGGTATCAGCATAAAATCCTGATCCTATAAAATCCTGATCCTATAAAAGCCTGATCCTATAAAATCCTGATCCTATAAAATCCTGTTTAATTCTCCCCACTACCTTTAATTCTTTCATAGCACAATGTTTCATTTGCAAATTCAGTACCACAAATCCTGACCTGCAAAAGGCCCAGAACAAACCCCAGCGAATATATCCCATGCACCGGCATCGGGACGCGGCCATCCCGCCGCAACCAAATCTCCACCGGCATCGGGACGCGGCCATCCCGCCGCAACCAAATCTCCACCGGCATCGGGACGCGGCCATCCCGCCGCAGACCAAATCCCCACCGGCATCGGGACGCGGCCATCCTGCCGCAGCAAATCTCTCCACCGGCAATCGGACGCGCCAGCCGACCGCAGCCAAATCTCCACCGGCATCGGGACGCGGCCATCCTGCCGCAGCCAAATCCCCACCGGCAAAGGGACGCGGCCAATCCGTCCTGCCGCAGTCCCAAATCTCAACCGCATCGTGAACCGGCCATCCTGCCAAGAGCCAATCCCCCACCGGCAAAGGGGCGCGGCTTCCAAGCCGAAACCAAATCCCCACCTGCAAAGGACTGCGTGCCATCCCCCGCCGCAACCAAATCCCCACCGGCATCGGGACGCGCGGCCATCCCACCCGCAACCACATCCCCACCACAAAGGGACGCGGCCCATCCCGCCGCAACCAAATCCCCACCGGCATCGGGACGCGGCCATACCCGCCACAACGAAATCCCCACCGGCAATGGGACGGCAGCCATCGCCGCCCTCAAACCAAATCCCCACCGCAAGGGCTCGCCATCCAGCCGCAACCAAATCCCACCGTCATCGGACGCCGCCAGTCACCGCCACAACCAAATCCCCACCGCAAAGGGACGCGGCCATCCCGCCTCACAAATCCCCACACGCATCAGGAACAGCCTCCCCAATCCGTGCACCAATCCGCCACCCAAAGGGCGCGCCATCCTCCCACCAAATCCCCACCTCGCACCGATGACGCGAGCTATCCCGCCACACCCAATCTCCACCAGGCATCGGAGACGCGGCATTCGCCGCAACCAAATCCCCACCGGCATCGGGACGCGGCCATCCCGCCGCAACCAAATTCCCCACCGTCATCGGGCACGTTGCATCCCTCCAGCAACCAAAATCCCCACCAGTCATCGGGGACGTTGCCATCCGCCCACATCCATCCCCACGGCATCGGACAGCTATCCGCCCGCATCCCCCCACCCGCCGACACACCGAATTTTTCCCCACCTGGCCATCGGGACGCGGCCATCCGCCGCAACCAAATCCCCACCTCGATCGTGACGTGCCATCCCTCGCAACCAATCCCACCCAATCGGGACGTGGCCATCCCGCCGCAACCAAATCCCCACCGGCATCGGGACGTGGCCATCCCGCCGCAACCAAATCCCCACCGGCATCGGGACGTGGCATCCCGCCGCAACCAAATCCCCACCGGCATCGGGACGCGGCCATCCCGCCGCAACCGATCCCCACCGCATCGGGAACGTCGGCCATCCCCGCAACCAAAATCCCCACCTGCATCGGGACCGGCCGATCCGCCGCAACCAAATCCCCCCCGGCATCGTGTGACGCGGCCCATCCCCACCGGCAACAGAAATCCCCACCGGCATCGAGAAACGCGGCATCCCCCCTCCTCAACCAAATCCCCACCGGCATCGGGACGCGGCCATCCCGCCGCAACCAAATCCCCACCGGCATCGGGACGCGGCCATCCCGCCGCAACCAAATTCCCACCGGCAAAGGGACCGGCCGCTGCGGCCGCTTGTGCTGTAAGGTAAGTTGTAGGGCAAGGGGATAACTTTAGGGGTTTTAGGATAAGGGGTTAAGGTTTTTAGGGTATGGGGTAGCGGTAGTATTAGGGGGTTTTGGGGTACGGGCTAAGGTTAAGGTCTTACCTTAGCAGCAAGAAAAAACAGGGATGCGCAAAACTAATAACAAAACAGCAGCAAAAAACAGGTTACCGTATCAAAAGTAATGACTAAGCTCTCCCTGCAGCTGCCCAAATCTCTCACCCAGAGAGAGAAAAGTCACGCGCCAGAAAAGGACCTAAAGCGCACAGGAGAGAAAAGACCCTGAAGAAGCAGAACGCGAAACTAGTACGGCAGAGGGGTCTGGTGTGTACTGTGGAGGAAGGAAACACACCAAGAAGGTACTTTTGGAAATTATGCACTGAAGTCTCGCGAGACGCGAGGTACACTCATCACGTGACGGAAAGGCGTTGTGTGGGGTGCACGGAGCTGCAGGTAGTGAGGGACGCGGGCGTTTCCTCCTTTCAAGCTGCAGGAGTACACTCCGTGGGATCTACCACACAGGCTAAGGTGTCGGAGTTGAGCTGGTGGTGTGTGGGACTTTATTCTGTGTTAGAGGTACCGGTGTGGAGTACTCCAGTGGACATATCCTTTATGTGTTTCTATTTTATTCATTAAATTGTTTTGTACGTCAGTACATCCTGGTTTGGTTCCTTATCTGGATGCCTACCCCTGTGTAAAAGCCATTGAGGCGGTGTGCTTTCTCAGGAGACCTTTATTACAGGAGGATCTCATTGGAGTAATACGTTTAGCAGATGAGCCCAGCTGATACCTGAAGGAGGGGTTCTCGGGCCAATTCATCTGAGTTTATGATCACTGCCCATATTGATCTTTATTCTGTAAGTGTAGACCTTTATTTAGCAGGGTTTTCTATACCAAAACAGATTACAATATAAACAATAATAGACAGCACTCTAAACCAGAAAATACGATGAAAAATGTTGAGGTGCACGAAGCGTAGTGGGCCCAAACAGCCCCACTCAAAATCATCTAAATCCCAAAGTAGGCTCCAGCACACTATAATAGATAGAAACACGTAGATAGTTTCAGAATAAGCCACAAATTTAATAGCGTAAATAATATAAATGTACCAAATTGGAACTGCTCATTGACTCAATTAGCAAAGTACAGTATACAGCTCTAATTATCTCACTGGGGGGGGGGGGGGAAGATTCAGAGGGAAGGGATGTGTGTGGTACAAATGAGGGTATGGGGAACAGAAACACATATAAAGACACTGGGGTAGGGTAAGAGGGGCAACGTTTCAGGGTAGGAACCCTTTCTTCTGGCCCGTTCCCTTGGGTTCACAGGAACCTCAAGGTACTTCCCTTGATCCTTATCCCCCCTCTCTAAGACACAAGAATGAAAGCTTAAGCAGAAATCACAGAGTAATGCAATCATCTAGCTCTGCCGTGAACAGCTATCCGCAGTAAAGGTAAGTATATCAGGGTAAAGCAAACCGTCCTTATTCTCCGTGTTCACAGGCAGCTAGCAGGCAACTAGAGGGGTGGCGGGAGAGTCAGCGCCTCTATTCCTACTGAGTATAATACATATAAATACCTTTGTGTAATTTCTTCATGTTGCCTTTTCTAAACAGCCATGGAAATGCACACGTGTTACATATGAATAATATTTTAATTATATCTGGAGGCCTTTCTATACCAAACTGCCCCTTCTTTGTATCCCAATATGAGGGCCCGTCTTTCCTCTGACAATCATTTTAAGAACGGATCCCATTTTTTTTATTGCTTCCTAAAACGTCTTCATTAGAAATTATATTTCTTCTGTCAAAATCGATATATTTGAAAATATAGGGAAAATACTCCCTATAACTCTCCGATGGCGGGAGCATTTATAGATCTCTCCCTATAACTCTCCGATGGCGGGAGCATTTATAGATCTCTCCCTACCCATAACTCCTCAGGCGATGGGCGGGAGCTTTAAAGATCCTCTCATCCTCTAGCTCTCCTATGGCGGAGCATTTATCGATCATCATCTCCTATAACTCGTCCGATGGCGGGAAGCATTTAAAGGACTTCTCTCACCTCTCCTACTCTCGCTGATGGCGGGAGCGTTTATATCTCCCCCTATACTCTCCGATGGCGGAGCAATTTATATATCCTCTCTAACTCTCCCGATGGGCGGGAGGCATTTATATATCTCTCTCTGCCCTCACCTCTCAGCTTTCCGATGGCAGGAAGCCTGTATACCTCTCTCTCGGACTCTCCGATGGCGGGCAATTTACATATATCTCTATAACTCCTCCATGGGCGGCAGCCCATTATATATCTCCTTTAACTCTCCGACGCGGGGACTCATTAATATTCTCTCTATATACTACTCTCTCCGATGGTCGGGAAGCTTTATATTCTCTTATCTCTCGCCTTCTAACTCTCGATGGTGGTAGTATCTTAATATATCGCCTCTCTACCTCTCTCCTCCGACTTGCGGAGCATGTATATCTCTCCCCTATAAATGTCCATGGCGGGGCCCATTTATACTCTCCTCTCCATCTACTCTGCGATGGCGTGGAGCAGTATATATTCCTATATCACGCTGCTCTATGGCGCAGCATTTTATCTCTTCACATCCCTCTAACATCGCCCGGGTGGGTATTTATAGTCCTTCCCTTCTAAGTCTCTCCGATTGCGGGAGCATTTACTCTCCTCCTATAGGCTATTCGCTATGGCGGGAGCATATTATATATCCTCCCCGCCTAACTCTCGATGTGGTGAGTATATTATTATAATCCTCGCCTCCCTAACAGTCTCCTGCTGCGGGAGGCCTTTATAATCTCTCCCTATCCCTCTCCGATGGCGGGAGCATTTATACTCTCTGACCTCTAACTCTCCCGATGGGCGGGAGCATTTATATCTCGCCCCAACTTCAACCTTCCGATGGTCGGGAGCATTTATATAGTCTCCCTCCTAACCTCCGATGGCGGAGCTTTCATCTCTCCCGCTACTCCTCGCGATGGTGGGGAGCATTGTATATCCCTCCCTCTATACTCATCCGATGCGGGATCATTTATATCTCTCCCTATACTCTCCTCATTGGGGAGAGCCATTTATGAATCTCCCTTCTAACTAAACTCTCCGATTGCGGGCGAACATTTATTAATCTCTTCCCTTAACTCTCACGATTGGTGGAGTATTTATAGTGATCATGCTCTCTAACTCGTCCACGATGGTGTGAGTATTTATATATCAGTTCTGCACATCGTCTCTCAACGTCTCCGATGTGGCGGGGGATGCATTCTATATCACCTCTCCCTGTAACGCTCTCGAATGGCTGGGGAAGCCTTATATATCTCCCTGTAAACTCTCCGTGTTGGCGGTGAGCCTTAATAAATCTCTCTAGAACGCCTCCGATGGCGGGAGATAACTACAATCTCTCCGGCTCCGCTACACTACTCTCCGATTGTCTGCGGGGAGCAAGATTATATCTCGCCCTATACTTCTCATAACTCCCTGATGGCCTGGATGGCATTTATTTTTTCCCTCGTCCCTCTAACTCTCCATTTAACAGCTTCGCCGATTGCGGGAGCATTTTATATCCTCTACTCCCTCTAACCTTCGCCGATGCGTGGAGCCATTGTATGCTCTCTCATTCTCTCCGTTGCGGGCGCATTTAATACCTCACTATATCCTCTCCGTGCTGGAGCATTTTATAC
>WSYH01007958.1:0-15610 GCA_036426205.1 Ascaphus truei | reverse complement strand
TAACTCTCCGATGGCGGGAGCATTAATATATCTTTCCCTCTAACTCTCAGATGGCGGGAGCATTTATATCTCTCCCTCTAACTCTCCGATGACGGGAGTATTTATATATCTTTCTCTAACTCTCCGATGGCGAGAGCATTTATATCTCTCAGTCTAACTCTCCGATGGCGGGAGCATTTATATCTCTCCCTATAATTCTCCGAAGGCGGGAGCATTTATATCTCTCCCTATAACTCTCAGATGGCGGGAGTATTTATATATCTTTCTCTAACTCTCCGATGGCGGGAGCATTTATATCTCTCAGTCTAACTCTCCGATGGCGGGAGCATTTATATATCTCCCTGTAACTCTCCGATGGCGGGAGCATTTATATCTCTCCCTATAACTCTCCGATGGCGGGAGCATTTATATCTCTCTCCCTCTAACTCTCCGATGGCGGGAGCATTTATATCTCTCTCCCTCTAACTCTCCGATGGCGGGAGCATTTATATCTCTCTCCCTCTAACTCTCCGATGGATAACCTCCCCTATAACTCCTTCTATTACCCCATATAACCGCTCCCTATAACTCCTTCTATTACCCAAGGTTACATAGAGATAGGAGGGGATAACCCCAGATTTGATGCTGCAAACACTGCGGTGTCTATATACTGTATGTTGATAAGACTGTAGAAGTATATTTATAAATCAAATGCCGGTATCTGAATAATAAAAGCTATTAGTCCATATGCTTCAGCCCAGTGAGTGTGGAACTGGTGCGACAACCACCTCACCTGAGCTCCGCGTGGAGGTAGCAATCTGTGGAGGCCCGCCAGATGATCTGTACCCTCGTAGCTGGAGATCCAGGTAGGACAGATTCTCCTCCTCTCCTTGCGGGGGTGGGAACCCGGGATGCGTAGTCCAAGATGCCGTGGTGAGTCCTGCACGAGCAGATTCCTCCTCCTCTCCTTGCTGGGGTGGAAGACCCGGGATTCGTACCAGATGACCGTGATGGAGTCCACCAGGCGATCCTCCCTCCCTGCGTGTGTGGGAACCCGGATGCGTAGCCG
This sequence comes from Ascaphus truei, assembly GCA_036426205.1. Classification (NCBI taxonomy): domain Eukaryota; kingdom Metazoa; phylum Chordata; class Amphibia; order Anura; family Ascaphidae; genus Ascaphus; species Ascaphus truei. Next base: position 14,562 of record WSYH01007958.1, on the reverse strand, counting down.
ATTGCCGTGGTGAGTCCTACACAGGTCAGCGTTCTCCTCCTCTCCCTGCGGGGGTGGCAACCCTAGGGAGTCGTTACCAATATGACCTCGTGGTGGAGTCTGCACAGGCAGGTCTCCTCCGTCCTCTCCCTGCGGGTGTTGGTGACAACCCGGATGCCTAGCCAGAGATGCCCGTGGTGGAGTCTGCACATGCATGGTTCTCCCTCCCTCTCCCTGGCGTGTGGGTGGAACCCCGTGATGCGTAGCCAGATGCCCGTGGGGAGTCTGCACAGGCGGTTCTCCTCGCTCTCCTTTGCGAGGTGGGTAACCCGGGATTCATAGCCAGATACCGTGTGTGGAGTCTGCACAGGCGTTCCCTCCTCCATCCTTGCGGAGGTGGTAAGAACCCGGTTATGCGTGCCAGAGTGCCCGTGTGTGGAGTCCCTAACACAGGCAGTTCTTCCTCCTCTCCTTGCGGAGGTGGAACCCGGATCGCTAGCCAAGATGCCCGTGGTGCATCCTACACGGGCAGATCCTCCTCTCCCTGCGGGGGTGGAACCCCGGGATCGTAGCAATGCCCGTGGTGGAGTGCTGCACAGCAGAGCGTTTCTCCTCCTCTCCCTGGGGGTTGGGAACCCGGGATGTCGTGCAGCAGATGTCCCGTGGTGGAAAGTCTGGCACAGCAGTTTCTCCGTCCTGCTCCACTGTGCGTGAGTGGGAACCCGGTGATGCGTAGCCAGATGCTCCGTGTGGAGTCTGCACAGGCAGGTCTCCTCCTCTCCTTGCGGGGTGGGAACCACGTGATCGTATCACAATAGCCGTGGTGGCAGTCCTACACAGGCATCCTCCGTCCTTGGCGGGGGTGGGAACCCGGATGCGTAGCCAGATGCCGTGGGGGAGTCCTACCAATGCAGATCCTCCTCCTCTCCTTGCGAGTGCGAACCCGGGAATGCGTATCCAGATGACCGTGTGGGAGTCCTGCCACAAGCAATTCTCTCCTCTCCACCCTCTCGCTGTGCGGGGGTGGAACCCGGGATGCGTAGCCAGTGCCCTGTGGAGTCTGCACAGGCAGGTTCTCCTCCTTCCCTGCGGGGGGTGGAACCCCTGGATGCCCCGTAGACCAATACCCGTGGTGGAGTCGGCACAGGCCAGGTTCTCCCTCCTCATGCCCTGCGGGGGTGGAACCCGGGTGCGTAACCAGATGACCGTGGTGGGCGTATGCCCAGGCCATGGTTCTCCTCCTCCTCCCTGCGGGGTGGGAACCCGGATGCGTAGCCATATGACCGTTGTGTGGAGTCCTGCACAGGCTGGTTTCCTCCTCTTCTCCTGCGGTGGTGGAACCCGGAATGCTAGGCCATATGCCCGTGGGAGTCCTGCCCGAGCAGATCTCCTTCTCACTCACGTGGTGCCTATGTATCCCTCCCGCGGTGGGTTGCTGTTGGGCTCCGTACAGGGTAGCGGCTCGGGGAACCAGCAATGGTACCGCACCCTACCTACCGCGTGGCTGGTAGTATTGGTAAGTGCCCAAAATCTCGTGGGGAGGTAGGAGAGAGCGAAACGTCTATATTGTAGTAGAAGAGAGAGGGGGAGAAGGTTAAAGCACTGTAGGGGAGGGGCTCCCCGACTGTCAGGGTCGATGGGCGAGAGGATGAGCAAAGAAAGGGTGCTTCTCGGATGTAGGAGGGGGGGGAGCTCTCGGGTGGAGAGCAGCGGAACAACCGGGAGGAAGGGGGGGGGGCAGGAGAAGTGAAGGCGCCATAAAGCTGCGGAGCCTAGGGCCACGCGAAGAGGATATGGAGGGGATAATTACACAGGAAGGATGTATCAGGTCGGATGCGGAAATGATGCACCCCTGTGGGACCCTGGCTAACTGGTGTGAGGAACAGAAAACTAACGCGCGGCCGTACGGGCTACGAGCAGTTCAAAGGGGGGGAAAAGGAAAGGTGGTAAAGGAGACTCGGGGGGGGGGGGTAAGGAGCGGTAATGAAAGATCCGTGGAGGCGAGAGAGTAGAACTGCTAAGGATTGCCAGGTGGGAAAGGGACCATAAGGTAAGGATGTGGAAGGTGGTATAGAAGAGGCCGAGAGAGGGAGCAAAGGAGAGGTCGATAGATGGGCATGTAACGCCAGGTCACTGGTGGCGGTGATGTTAACAGGGCTATATGGGCACAAACTTACGTGTCAAGAGAACAACCAAAAGGACTGTATGCTCGACCCAAGGGGACGAAACTAGGCGGGGAAGAGTGAGACATCACGCTGTGCGTTAAGAGGGCGAGATGCGAAAGGGAGGGGTAGACGTAAGGTTCCCTAGGGGAAAAGGAGGAATGAAATCGATGAGAGTATAACTGAGGTCCGAAACAGGGGGCAAAAGCAGGCATGTAACCGAGGGCCTGAAAATGGAGGCTATGAGAGGGGAAAAGAGCGGTGAACAAGACTAGAGCAGGAGACGGTCAAAGCATGGAGTGGGCGTACTGGGCACAAAAAAGAGAAAAGACTAAAAAATAATAAGTGAGGGCGGGGGCGAGAAAGGTGGACACCGAGACCGGGCTGAGTTTGTCAGATACGGGTTGGGCAGGAAATAGGAAGGGAGAGAATGGGAAAGGGTGTAGGCCACAGCAGGGGATCCACATGGGGCGAGCGACGCGAGGGATTAGAAGAGAAGTATAGATATGAGGAATGGGGAAAGGAAGAGTGGCGGCAGGGGGCAATGAAGTGTAAGGCGCTGCGTGTGTATTAACAGACGGGAAACGTGAGGAGCAGATATCGCAAGGAGTGCGAAAAAAGGGCCAAAAAGGGATGGAAGTACGTTCGGGAGGCAAGTAGGATGCGAGGGCTTGAAGTAAGAGAAACGGGGGGGGGGGCCGCGGAAAGCAACGGTGAAGGTTAGAAGGCAAGGGTGGAAGCGGCCTAAACCTGTACAAGTGGAGGAGGGGGCAGGAAAGGGCAGACCGGCTTGTGAAGAGGGGGGTAAAAGTAAGGGAACGCTAACCGCAAGAGGGGTCGAAGCGAGAGAGGCCGCTATGGGGAGAAGGAGAAGGACAAGAACTCTCTCCCAGTGATGACGTCCCAGTATACGCCTGTATCTCCTCCCGCGGGTTTCGGTGCTGGTGGTGGGCACCGTCGCCCCACTGCCACTCAAGGTCCGCACGAGCTGCGGTGGAGGAAGTCCTCACGTATGGATAATGCCCGCTGGATCGCACTCAGCCGCGGACGCTTGCTTCAATACCGAGGGATAACAAGATAAAGCGCCTCCACAGCGGGAAACGCGTCATGAAGTTTTGTTAAGATGTGCGTCTGTCTTTTGGCACAAATGCCCTAATACATGTTCATTCCTTTTTTTTGCCATCCAGCCCCTTTTTCACTTTGCAGTGCTCTACTGCTAGTTTTTTTTTATTTGTATTACCCTGTGGTTGCCACCACTCCGGGTTTAAAACCCGAGACTGCGCGTTTTTGACCACTATCTCCTGGCTAAAAACGGTTTAGTTTGGATAGTCTCCGGGTGTGGCATGGTGGCAAGCGTTGTCTCCTGTCGCATCTCCCCCCCCCCCCCCGGCCCTCCCCCCCCCGCAATTCCTGTGAACATGGCTGTCGGGCACCGATGACGTGCTGCGTTGCCATGACAAACAGGACACGCGACGTAATGTCACAAGCATGAAGTGGACGGCCAGTTGCCACTGTTAACGGGACGCTACATGACATCATTACGCTATGTGTGTCGTCAAGATGCCATGAGAACTTGACGCATAATGTCGACACGTCACGTAGCGTCGCATTTTCATGTCAATGCAGCTTCAATTGACACCACACAGCCAGTTTACGGGATGTCGCCGGGAGTTTTGCCCGGGAGATGCCGAGCCGGTAAAAAGAGAAATTGTTTTACATTTATTCCGGGTTAGCCTTCAGTAGAAGGTGCAACCACCTATTACCCCAAGAACCCCCTCTGTAACTCCTCTATTACCCCAAATTAAATTGACCCCTCAATATAACTCCTTCCTTTTATCCCATATACCGCTAACCGCTCCCTAATAACGCCTCCTATTACCCATATAACCTGTCCTATAATCTCCTCCTACTTACCTCGATATAACCAGCCCTATAGCTCCTCCTAATGCCGGCCCCATATAACTGCTCCCTGTAGTCCTATTCCCGGTCCATATACGTCCCCTATAACTATAACTCCTCCTATTGCCCATATAGCCTCTCCCTATAACCTCCCTCCTATTGCCCCCCATATAACCCATCCCCTATACTCCCTCCTACTGCCCCATATAACCTAACCGCCCCTATACGTCCTATACACCCATATAACCGCTGTCCCTATACTTGCCCCCCTCTATTAGCCCACCATGTAACTGCTCCTATTGCCCCCTTAACCCTCGAGTCACTCCTATAATACCCTGTATCGTTGCAGCTCTGGACGGTCTCCCTGCGTTATTACTGAGTCATGAGAATTTTATAACCATTTTCTACGATTTTTTATTCGCTGGAATTTAAATACTTTACAAAACCAGATAATCGACACACTGCTCTGTATAATGCTGGCTGATACTAATACCGAACATGGTAGTCTCTGAACTGATATTAAGGATCATATACAGCACAACATGTCCTTACATACACTGCCTGTGATAATAGTGATCCATACCCCATACACCATACCTCTCCCGTAATATGCATATAAATATATTTGATACATGTATGCATGTGTTATAGATGGGTCCAATTATTGGGGTCAGGATTAATAATATATAAATTTTAACCCTCCAGTCTATAACATGTTTAAAAACTTGCTGGCTATTTGGTTCTGAGCCACAAACCCAAAATAATTCTGCGCATCGCCCAGTTCCCTGTCTCCATAATATGGGATCTAATAGGAATTTTCCTTGTATGGGCCTGCAAAGCTTTCCAGCTCCCAGGCATTCTACGATGGATGGTTTTACACATTCCAAGGATTGCGAAGCCTGTCTGCTTTGGATGAATGAGAACGCGCAAGGTATATTTAGGAGGTATTTCTATGTTTTCCAAACCACCACCAGTACTATGACCCCTGTTAACCCTGGATTGGAGGGTTTTTTGGCCAATACACATTGGATAGTACGAATTACTGTTTAGGGGAAATGCTCCCGCCATCGAGAGTTAGAGTGTGAGCTATAAATGCTTTCCCGGCCCTCGGAGAGTTTAGGAGAGATATAAATGCTCAACGCCATCGAGAGTTAGAGGAGAGATATAAATATCCCGCCATCGTAAGTTCGAGGGAGAGTATAAATGCTCCCGCCATCCGGATGCGTTAGAGGGAGAGAGATCTGTAAATGCTCCTGCCATCGGAGAGTTATACCCTGGCGACACACTTTATTCGATCCTCGGGCTTCCCCACGAATTCCGGTTATACCCGGGTGTTTGAGGTTTGGTGACTGTTCTTCTGCCCGAGTGCATTGAGTTATTTCCGCAGGATTGAAGCATTTGTTTCCGCGGCTGCATCCAATGCATAGGTACTAATATTATACTTGCATTACAATTCATGAAATTTATGCATTGGTAACACCGCGAAGCTGTCAGCCTATTAAATCCTCATCATTATCATTTACAGATCAGCCGCCCATCAGCCATGCATGAACCCAGGCTGGGAACGTGCAATGCAACGGGGCTTAGTCAGAGGTGAGGAGCGGCGCACTTCCGAGTTATCTGCCAGGTCCTTACCGGGTATTTGCTCGATAAAAGTTTGTTCGTGCAGTAGAGATATATCAATGCCCCGCATCGGAGAGTTAGAGGGAGAGATACTAAATGCATCGGGTAGGGGGCGATATCATCCCGCCATCGAGAGTTAGATGGGAGTCAAGACGCATGGAGTAGAGTATATACTGTACATGTCTCCGGCATCGGAGAGTTATAGGAAAAGATATATTAATGCTTCCCCCCATCGGAGAGAGTTACAGGGAGATATATAAATGCTCCACGCCATGGAGAGTTAGAGAGAGAATATAATGCTCGCTCCCCCGCCATCGTAGAGTTTAAGCAGATACATATAAATACTCCCCGCCATCTTAAACTATAGGGATAGATAAAAATGCTCCCGCCCTTCGGATAGTTTAGGGAGAGATATAAAAGCTCCCGCCATCGGAGAGTTAGAGTGGAGAGATATAAATGCCCCGCCATCTCGAGAGTTAGAGGAATATATATTAAGTCCATGCTCCCCGCATCGGAGAGTTACAGGAAAGGATATATTATGCTCCCCGCCATCGGCAAGTTTTAAGAAGATATATATAATGCTCCCGCCACGGAGTTTAGAGGGAAGATATAAAATGCTCCCCGCCATCGGAGAGTTAGAGGGAAGATATAAATGCTGCCCAAGCCATCGTAGAGTTATAGATATATACAATGCTCCCCAGTCCATCGGGAAGTTATAGAGAGATGATATAACTGCTCCCCCATCGGATAGAAGAGATTATCTCCCATCGGAGAGTTAGAGGGAGAAGAGATAATAAAGCTCCCGCCTCGGTAGATTTAGAGAGAGGATATAAATGCTCCCTCATCGGAGATTTAGAGTGAAGAGATATAAATGCTTCTCCAGCCATCGGTAGATTATAGAGGAGAGATATAAATGCTCCCGTCATCGAGAGTAAGGGAGAGATATAAATGCTCCCGCCATCGGAGTATAGAATTGACATGCCGCATCGGGAGTTAGAGGAAGTATAGATGCTCTCCCCCGCCCCGGAGATTTAGTAGGAAAGATATAAATGCTCCCGCCATCGGATATAGTTAGAGGAAGATATAAATGCCCCGCCATCGTAGATAGTATGGAAGAGAATATAAATGCCCCGCAATCGATTGAGCATGCCTTCCCCGCATCGGAGAGTTAATAGGAGAGAGATGAAATGTCTCTCCCGCCTGATAAGGGATAGCTCCGCATGAGATTAGAGGGAGAGATAAAATGATCCCGCCATCGGAGTAGTTATAGAGGCGAGATATATAATGCTCCCGCCATCGGAGAGTTAGGGTAGATATATAAATGCTCCCGCCATCGGAGAGTTAGACGAGAGTATAATGCTCCCTCCATCGAGAGTTAGAGATGAGATATAAATCCCGCGCCATCGAGAGTTATCAGGGAAGAGATATAAATGCTCCCGCTCGTAGAATTTACAGGGGAGATATAAATGCTCCCGCCCTCGAGAGTTAGACTGAGAGATTAAATTCTCTCGCCATCGGAGAGTTAGAGAAAGATAATGAAATACTCCTCGCCTCTGGAGTATTAGGGGAGAGATATTAATGCTCCCGCCTATCGAGAGTTATGAGGGAGAGATATATAATGCTCCCGCCATCGGAAGTTAGAGAGGAAGATATATAATGCTCCCGCCATCGGGGGTGAGAGTTAGTAGAAAGATCATATTAATCTCCCGTCCATCGGAGAGTTAGAGGGACAGATATCAAGCTCCCGCCATCTGGAGAGTTAGAGGAGATAGATATATAATGCTCCCCCGCCAATCTGGAGAGTTTACGAGGGAAGATATATACTGGCCTCCCGCCCGGAGAGTTAAGATAGATATATAAATCTCTTCCCCATCGGAGAGTTAGAAGCGAAGATATAAATGCTCCCGCCATCGGAAGTTAGAGGGAGAAGATATAAATGCTCCCGTCCATCGGAGAGTTAGGGGAGAAGAGTCTAAATGCTCCCTCCATCGGGAGTTCATAAGATGAATTATAATGCTCCCGGCCATCGGAGAGTTATAGGAGAGATGATATAAATGTTCCTCGCCATCGAGTTTAGAGGGAGAGAGATATAAATGCTCCCCCATCGGAGAGTTAGAGGATAGAGATATAAAGTGCTCCACGCCATCGGCGAGTGTATAGAGAGGATATATAAATTTTGCTCCCCCATCCGAGGAGTTATAGGGAAGATATCAAATTCCCCCCATCCAATCGGAGTTAAGAGAATATAATAAATGCTCCCTGCACGTCATAGTTGAGGAGTATAGAGAGCTCCATCGGAGCATATATGGAATTAAGAACCCACCATCCGATTAAGAATACTCCCACCATCGGAGAGTTAGATGCAGAGATATAATGCCCGCCATCGAGAGTTGCTAGGAGAGTATATTAATGTATGCTCCGCACATCGGAGATTATGAGGAGAGATATATAATGCTCCCGCCATCGCAAGTTGAGGAGTATATACTATCAATGCTCCCCCCAGGAGAGTAGTTCCGCTCGCGAGTTGAGGGAATATATAAATGTCAGGGAAAATAATCTCCGCCAATCGAGATTTAATAATAAAGCCCGCCATCGGAGTGTTTATAGAGATATATAATGCTCGCCGCCATCGTGCAGAGTATGAGGGAGAGATATATATGCTCCCGCTAGTTAAGGAAGATCAATGCTCGCACGAGTTGTATATTGCCCCAAATAGCCCGCATCGGAGAGTAGAGATATATTAATGCTCCCACAATCTAGAGTTGATGAGAGATATATTAATGCTCCCCGCCATCGGAATTTTAGAGAGATATATTCTAAAGCTCCCGCCATCGGAGAGTTAGATGGGAGAGATATAATGCTCCGTCCATCAAGTTATGAGATTAAATGGCAGGAGTAAGGGAAGATATTAAATGCTCCTCTCTCGGAGAGTTTAGGAGAGAGATCATAAATTCATCCCGACAATCGGATAGTTATGATGAGAGATATAAATGCTCCGCCATCGAGAGAGTTATAGATGTTAGTAAAGTCGCCATCGAGAGTTAAGAGGAGATGATATAAATGTCTCCCCATCGGAGATTTAGAGGGAGAATATAAATGCTCCCGCCATCAGAGAGGTTTATGAATGAATATAAATACTCCCCCATGCGAGAGTTAGAAGTGGAGAGATATTAATGCTCACCGCAGCGTAGCAGTTATAGGGAGGATATAAATGTCCCGCCATCGAGGAGTTATAGCGAGATATATAAATGGTCCCGCCATCGAGAGTTAGAGGGATAGATATTAAATGTCCCGCCATCAGAGTATTATGAGATATATAATGCTCCCGCCATCGGAGAGTTCGAGGGAAAGATATATTAATCTCCTGCCATAGGGAGTTATAGAGAGATATATTAATGACTCCACAATCGGAGAGTTAGAGGGAAGATATATAATGCTCTCCGCCATCCGAGAGTTATAGCGATATAGTAATTGCTCTCCCACCATCCGGAGAGTTAGTAGGAAGATATAAACTGCTTCCCAGCATCGGATAGTAGAGGATAATATAAATGCTCCCGCCATCAAGAGTTTATGAGAGATATTAATATCTCCCAGCCATCGGAGAGTTAGAGTGAGAAAGATATAAAATGCTCCCGCCCCATCGGTAGAGTTAAAAGTATATAGCGCTCCCACGAGAGTAGAGTTAAATGCTCCCTCCCATCGAGAGTTATGAGATATATACAAGTCCCTGCCATCGCAGAGTATAGAGAATATTAAATGCTCCGCCAATCGAGTATATAGAGGAAAGATATATTAATTGCTCCGCCACGGGATTAGAGGAAGATATATTAACTGGCTCCCCGCAACAATCGTATTAGATGGCAGATTATGCCGCACGAGAGTTATACGAGATATTAATGCTCCCACAATCGGAGAGTTAGAGAGGGAGAGATCTATAATGTCATGCTCCCGCCATCTAATAGAGTTATAGAAGATATATTAAGCTCCCCGCCATCGGAGAGTTATAGAGTAGATATAATGCTCCGCCATCGGAGAGTTAGTAGGGAGAGATTAATCCCTCAAGATTATAGAATTTCTCCCTCGAAGTAGAATTAACTCCGCCATCGGAGCAGTTATAGAGAATATATATGCTTCCCGCCATCGGAGAGTTAGAGGGAGAGAGAATAAGTCTCCCGCCATCGGAGAGTTAAGTAGAATATAAATGCTCCCGCTCCATCGGTAGTTCAAGGAGATGGAATATAAATTCTCCCCACGCCATCGGAGAGTAGAGGGAAGAGATTATAACTGCTCCCGCATCGGGGAGTTTATGGAGATATATTGAATGCTCCACAGCCATCGGAGTGTTAGAAGATATCATATGCTCCCGCCTCGAGAGTTATAAAGAGAGAATTATAATGCTCCCACCATCGAGTTAGAGGGAAGACATATTAAATGCTGCCCCGCACATAGAGTTATGAAGATATATTAATGCTCCACGCACATCGAGAGTTATGAGCGGAGATATAAAATCTCCCCGCCACGTAGAGTTCTGAGAGATATATAATGCTCCCGCAAATCGAGAAGTTAAGAGGAGAATATAAATGGCTCCCTCCATGGAGAGTCAGAGGTATAAGAGGATATATAATCTTTTTCCCGCAATCGGAGTTAGAAGATTATGATCGATAGAGTATGGAGATATAATGCTTCGGGTATAAGATATACTCCCTCATCGGAGAGTTAAGGGAGAGATATATAATGCTCCCCCATCGATAGTTAAGAAGATATATCAATGCTCCCGCCATTCGAGAGTTATGAGGGAGAGGATATAAGTATAATGCTCCCGCCATCGGAGAGTTAGAGATAGATATAAAAAGCTCCCGCCATCGCAGATTTAGAGGAATATATAAATGCTTACCCGCCATCGGAGAGTTATGAGGGAACGATATCTTAATGCTCCCGCATCGTAAGTTATAGAGATATATAAATGCTCCCAGCCGCCATCGGAGAGTATAGAGAGATATAAAATGCTCCTCCCCCCCATCGGAGAGTTGAGCATATATGCCCGCCATAGAGATTATAATTAAAATGCTCCCACCATCGAGAGCTAGAGGAGAAAATAGCGCAGAGAGTAAGAGATATATTAATGCTACCACGATCGGATGAGACAGATAAGCTCGCTAAGAGTTATAGAGAGATATATATTCTCCGTCATCGGAGAGTTATAGAGAGATTATAAATGCTCCCACATCGCGAGAGTGGGAGGAGATATTAACATGCTCCCGCATCAGGAGAGTTATGAGAGATATAAATGCTCCCATGGGGTAATAGGAGGAGTTATAGGGAGCAGTTATATGGGGTAATAGAAGGAGTTATAGGGAGAGGTTATATGGGGTAATAGGAGGAGTTATAGGGAGCAGTTATATGGGGTAATAGAAGGAGTTATAGGGAGAGGTTATATGGGGTAATAGGAGGAGTTATAGGGAGCAGTTATATGGGGTAATAGAAGGAGTTATAGGGAGAGGTTATATGGGGTAATAGGAGGAGTTATAGGGCGATCGGTTATATGGGGTAATAGGAGTTATAGGGAGCAGTTATATGGGGTAATAGGAGGAGTTATAGGGAGGGGTTATATGGGGTAATAGGAGGAGTTATAGGGAGCAGTTATATGGGGTAATAGGAGGAGTTATAGGGAGGCGTTATATGGGGTAATAGGAGTTGTTATAGGGAGCAGTTATATGGGGTAATAGGAGGAGTTATAGGGAGCGCTTATATGGGGTAATAGGAGGAGTTATAGGGAGCGGTTATATGGGGTAATAGGAGGAGTTATATGGAGAGGTTATATGGGGTAATAGGAGGAGTTATAGGGAGCGGTTTATATGGGGCAACAGGAGTTATAGGGAGAAGTTATATAGGGCAATAGGAGGAGTTATAGGGAGAGGTTAAATGGGGCAATAGGAGGCGTTATATGGAGTGGTTATATGGGGCAACAGGAGGAGTTATAGGGAGCCGTTATATGGGGCAATAGATGGTATTATTGGGAGAGGTTATATGGGGCAACAGGAGGAGTTATAGGGAGAGGTTATATGCAGCAATATAAGGAGTTTTAGCAAGGAATTAAAATGAATGGGATCTTTTTACTGATGTTGTTTTCGCTTTAGACAGGTTTGACAAATGACCCTATTAAGTGTAGAATTTGACACACTCCACATGTTTGCGCCGTCATAACAAAAACCCTTTATCCTACAACACAGAGAGGTGAGGGAATGCCGCCAGAAACTTCCTATTAAACAGGAGCATTGAAGTGTGAGAGAAATGTCCTACTATTTATCCTAGTGTCTGCCCTACTGCCAGAGAGTTGATCCTACAGTCCGGCTTTCAGGGTTGATGGGAGATCCGTTAATCCATTTGTGTAGGGTCTGGACAAATATTAGGATCAGCAGAATATGTAACAAGGGAGCAATGCCAATGAACATGCTGTGCTGTATAGTGATGCTGAGTATCTCTATACACCGATATAGAACATGCTGCACTGTATTATGATGATGATTATCTCTATACATGTGATAATGAAGTTGCTGTGCTATATATTGATATTGAGTATCACTATACACTGATAATGAACACGCTGCACAGTATAATTATGCTGAGTATCTCTATACACTGATAATGAACATACCGTGCTTTTCAGGCAGTCCTCGGTTATCCAACGGAATCCGTTCTGGAAGTAGCGTTGGATAGTGAAACCGTTGTAAAGTGAGCCCCATGTTAGTCAGTGGCGGTGAGCGTTGGATAACGCATTCCGGTGTCGAAAAACTGCCCTTAGGGTTGCATTGTAAAGCGTTGGATATGCCATTCGTTGTAAAGTGAAACGTTGGATAGCGAGGACTACCTGTATAAGGATATGAGTATCAATATACAATAATGAACATGCTACTGTATATATTATCTTTGATTTCATTGGCTCCAACATATTCAGCAGCACTTACAGTCATGTGAAAAAGAAAGTACACCCTCTTTGAATTCCATGGTTTTACATATCAGGACATAATAACAATCCTCTGTTACTTAGCAGGTCTTAAAATTAGTTAAATACAACCTCAGATGAACAACAACACATGAGATATTACACCGTGTCATGATTTATTTAACAAAAATAAAGCCAAAATGGAGAAGCCATGTGTGAAAAACTAGGTACACCTTATGATTCAATAGCTTGTAGAACCACCTTTAGCAGCAATAACTTGAAGTAATCGTTTTCTGTATGACTTTATCAGTCTCTCACATCGTTGTGGAGTCATTTTGGCCCACTCTTCTTTATTGTGTTGCTTCAGTTCATTGAGGTTTATGGGCATTTGTTTATGCGCAGCTCTCTTAAGGTCCCGCCACAGCATTTCAATCTGGATGAGGTCTGGATTTTGACTGGGCCATTGCAACTCCTTGATTATTTTCTTTTTCAGCCATTCTGTTGTAGATTTGCTGGTGTGCTTGGCATTTTGTCCTATTGCATGACCCAATTTTGGCCAAGTTTTAGCTGTTGGACAGATGGCCTCACATTTGACTCTAGAATACTTTAGTATACAGAGGAGTTCATGGTCGACTCAATGACTGCAAGGCTCCCAGGTCCTGTGGCTGCAAATCAAGCCCAAATCACCCCTCCACCAGCGTGCTTGACAGTTGGTATGAGGTGTTTGTGCTGATATGCTGTGCATTATGGACAAACATCTCCACTTTGGTCTCATCTGTCCAGGACATTGTTCCAGAAGTCTTGTGGTTTGTTCAGATGCAACTTTGCAAACCTAAGCCGTGCTGCCATGTTCTTTTTAGAGAAAAGAGGCTTTCTCCTGGCAACCCTTCACAACAAACCATACTTGTTCAGTCTTTTTCTAATTATATTGTCATGAACTTTAACATTTAGCATGCTAACTGAGGCCTGTAGAGTCTGAGATGTAACTCGTGGTTTTTTTTGCAATTTCTCTGAGCACTGCACGTTCGGACCTTGGGGTGAATTTGCTGGGACCTCCACTCCTGGGAATATTGGCAACTGTCTTGAATGTTTTCCACTTTTGAATAATCTTTCTCACTGTAGAATAATGGAATGAAATTGTTTGGAAATGGCCTTATAACCCTTTCCAGATTGATGAGCAGCAACAATTGCTTCTCTAAGATCATTGCTGATGTCTTTCCTCCTTGACATTGTGTTAACACACACCTGAATGTTCCAGACCCGCAAACTGCTAAAACTTCGGCTTTTATAGAGGTGGTCACACTTGCTGATGATCAATTAATCAAGGGCATTTGATTAGCAGCACCTGTCTGCTACTTAGCATCTTAATTCCTATGGAAGCAGTAAGGGTGTACTTACAGTAGATTTTCACACATAGCTTTTCCATTTTGGCTTTATTTTTGTTAAATAAAGTATGACACAGTGTAATATGTCATGTGTTGTTGTTCATCTGAGGTTGTATTTACCTAATTTTTAGACCTGCTAAGGAACAGACGATTGTTATTATGTCCTGATATGTAAAACCATAGAATTCAAAGAGGGTGTACTTTCTTTTTCACATGACTGTAGATAAGCGAATGTGTTAAAGTTCGAGACGCAAATTATTCGCAGGTTTTTGAACAAAATTAGATTTGCAGGCGGATATCGGGACGCGGTTTGGACAGCCCAAGCCTAATGCTCCTGAAACTGCCATCGTTTCCCCTTCGTGTCAATGTGATAACATTGACCCCCATGTGAATGTGATAACATCGGCCCCCATGTGAATGTGACAACATCGACCCCCATGTGAATATGATAACATCGATCCCCATGTGAATGTGATAACATCAAACCCCATGTGAATGTGATACCATCGACCCCCATGTGAATGTGATAACATCGACCCCCATGTGAATGTGATAACATCGAACCCCATGT
>WSYH01007956.1:0-31019 GCA_036426205.1 Ascaphus truei | reverse complement strand
CACTCTAACTTGCACCTGTCCCCTTTTCAGGAAGAGAGATACACAGCAGGGGCAGAAGAATGGCAGAACAAGAGAATCAGCAAAGGAGCAATGAGAAGGAAAGGCAAGGACAAGCAGACAGACAGCAACATAGCAGCAAAGTGACAACGGGCAGAAATCAGAGGCGATGAGGAGCAAGAGGGGAGGAAGGACAATAAAGCAGGTGCAGCACACAGAGCAGAAAAAGCACAAAGGGAGCAAAGGGGATAATAGACAGAGGCATCTCACAGCTGAGCAGAAGAAGACAGCCAGGGGCAGAATGGCAGCCAGCAAGGCAGAAGGGAAGGAGAGCAGGAAGAAACAGCAGGGAGCTCAGATTAAGAGAGAACACGATGGCACAAAGCGTCACGTAACGACGGGAGATCAGTAGGGGCTATGTCAGAGCATTCTTCCATATAGACCTATCCATCTACTCTCCTCCTGCCCTTCTCCCATTTCTCACAAGCAGGGCATGAATCCAGGGAGGGCAGCCAGGGAACAGGCAAAGGGAAGAGCAGAGGGCATCCATGGAGGGGAATAGAAAGAGGAGCATAGCACAACACATATACAAAAAACAAACTCATACCAATCGCCAGACAAAAATCATTAAAAAAAACCCACCTCATCTTCATATACAGAGTTAATAAACAAACCAATTTCCATACATATTAATTTAAAATCAAATAACGAAGATTAATAAAAACATTTTTTTTACGAAAAATCAATTCCCACCCACGACAAACACACCACATACTAAATTATTATCAACCAATATACACAATATCAAATTTATGTTAGTCCAAATCATAAGTGCCATCTCAACAAGGTGTACATTAAGATTATGTTATTACCATGAAATTTCCGATGGGAGCTCATGAAATCAAATAGACATTTCATACATTTTATAGTTCAATTTCATCATAATAACACATACACATTCATTATTAATATTAAATATTTCACCTTATTTATTACAAAAATTCAAATCAGATTCAATTCAATCATATCATATAGTTTTCATCTAGTTGTCATATTCACAAATACATCACAAATTTCAACGATATTATACCTTTATATTATCATTAATTATTTCATATCATAATAGTTTTCAAAGAAAGGGAAAAAGAATTTTTCTCAATTACATTACCAGAGCTTTATACACCCCTCTGTTCCTATTTATATTGGCGGGGTGGGTAGTCCAGGGGCTACCGTAGGATGGAGGTTTTATCTCATGTAGAAATATGGCCAATATCTTGATTCCATGAATGTTTTTGGTTGGTGTCAAAATAGGGCTTGATTGGTTTTTTTGCCCGGCACTTACTAGTCCAATGGTATTGGGAGTAGGTTAATTTCTAGGGGTATGTCTATTAGGCTTCCTTGAACAAGATGAGTTTTCTGAGAGTTTTTAAATCTCTGAAAGCTGAGGAGTAGTCTATAGTATGTGCTAGTGATTCCAGATTGAATGGGGACGCATGGGAGAAGTCGTGGCAGGCAAGAGTGAGGGAGATAATAAGGTTGATGAAGGCAGATATCGTGGGCACAAACATCGGGAATTTAGGTATGTATTTGGGATGAGGGCTGATAAGAAAGTGATGACTTGTCATTGAGAACCTTTGTAGTCATTAGTAGGATTTTAAAAATGGAAAAAAATATTTGAGGCTATGGTCTCAGGGTCCACTGTTTGGGTTTGGTTGGCCTTCCGGCACCAACACATCTCTAAAGTTTCTTTCCTCTACCAATAATTACTGACATCTTAGGTCTTTATCCTCACCCAAAATGGCTGAAGTGGCTTAATCCACCCAAACCAGGATGAAGGGTGTCAAGCAGCTGCATCTACTAACTGCTAGCTTTATAAGAACCATTTTCCTGTCAGGCAGCGCCTGGGCAAGGTATCTTATCCCTTGCACTCCGGGTCCCGATCCTGACAGTACTGTTATCTTTGCTTTGCTTAACCTCTGCCTTTTAACTTTGGAATCCATATTGCCTCTCTACTGCCTCGACCTTGTGACCCATGGACCGACTAGGCTGTGCTGAACCACGTGTGACCTTGGTATTCGCTTCCATTCAGGAATAATCCCAAGTCCTATAGACTTACCCATATCCTGCCTCAGCTCTGCCGGGTCAGGATCCTGGTTTAGAAAAACGACCACATCACATATGGGCCAGTGTAGGGATATGCCATAGTGGTCAGCCTAAGGGAGACGGAGTAATAGTTGAGTTAATGGCAGGCTGCCTTTTGGATGATTGGAGTTGAATAGGTGGATAAGGGAATTCAAGTACGAGAAATATGGCCGTAGTCAATGTAGTACATGTTAAAGTAATGGCACTTTAACTGAAAGGAGATTGAGTCATTGTGGCAATAACTTAATAAAATAAATTGTGATAAGCAAAGTTACACAGAATAATTGATCTCAATTGCTGTAAGGTATATTACTTCATCTCTTGCCGAGCGTTTGGGTGAAGAAATGTCCCTGTACATTTCATATTTATCTTCATTGGATATTTCCACTTTGGCAATTACTATTTGGCATAAAATAACAGAAGATTCAATGTATCCATTTTCTGTGCGCATTGGCTCATGTAACATTTTGTGTTCATTAGCCAACCAAAAGACGTAAATGTGTTATTAATCCTAGATTTTTACAATTCACACCACCTTGATGCAGTTATCTATACTTCAGGAGATAATAACAGCATAATACATTATTTTTCTTTTTTTAAATAGGCCCATTATTCATTTAGATAGTTTCCTAGTTGAGTGTAGCACAGAAAATGCATTCACAATATGTATTTTTTCTGCACAATTTGGTCTACTAGATGGTAGGATAATCATTAAATTCACCATAGGAAAATATTTCTTGATAATATCACACATAACTTAATTTCCTCTAAAAACGGTTGCCTTATTGGCTAATTACTGGTATACAGATTAAATGTTTTGAAAAAGATTAGCACATCCATCAGATATTATTTGACATGTTGTGATTAAATTAGATATTGCAATCGGTCCAGCATGGAACCATAGAGTTCTATTAGACTCCGCAATAATAGTTTTTGGAGAAACCATCTGAAAGGGTACTACTGTGGATTACTTGTACTGTCCTTTTACTACTGGTAATATACTGTCAAAGGGGCGCCGAAATACTAACCAAGCACTATCATAACAAGGAATGTTTTTCAATATAAATCAAATGCAAATGCACTCCTTTTGAAACATCTCTTACCAACTTGTGCTGACTCTCCTCTTCCCCTAAACACCTCCTATATAAAACCCCTCTGCTGCAAAAACTTCATATCTCAAATGTAGCAAATTGTGGAGTTATGTAGACCTCGATACAGTGACGTAGAATAAAAATTATGTCAATTTTTGCAAAAGTTTTCCACGTTTCATATATAATCCCCAGAACTCAATAAAGAACAGCAGCACATTTTGTGAAATTATTCAGTGGTTATTGAGTCATAAAAAAGAAAGATACAACATGGAGAAAGAGTAATACACATCCTTATCTTTTGGGTAATAGTATGAAGCAACCCACAAAAATCTCCACTACGTAAGGTGAAAAAACCCATTTAAAAGGCTAAGTAAGCATTGCTAAATGGAAAAATGCTGGTTATACACATGTTTATTTAGTCCCAGTTCTATTTAAAGTGAAAGTCCAAAAAGGAATCTGGGGTCTCAACGAAAGCAAGTATGAGAACATTTCTTTTTACTTACTTGCTTTTAAGGAATTTTCCCTTATGAGGAATGTTTTCATACATATACCGCATACAAATGATACAGCATATTAATGACGATAACGCCTGTACCTGGTTCGTTCTCTATGAGAATATACGCAACCAGGAAATTTCACATCACAATGATTCTAAAACCCGTATGTTTTACAAACTTAGCCCTCTCAGGATAATCTTTTAAATGGTTTCAATGCAAATAATCTCACATGCTTCAGTTGTTGGATATTAGCCTCAGTGTGTAATAATCACGCAAACCGGGTACCTGGAAAATTGTGGCCAAAATAAATAACAATATACATACAAAACAAACACACACACGAATCATAGAGAGTGACTCTCGTGTAAATATTTCAAATTGATCTCTGAAAATGGCGTATGACAACGCCAACCTACATGTTACACACGCCCTAAGCTCTTTATCAGGGATATAGTGCGTCCTTCAGGTTCAAAATTTCATTTAAATGCAAAGATGGGTTTTGCTATAACGTGACTGTTCAGATGTTATTTCTGTGCATATTGCTCAAATTTTGATTGGTGAAGATGGGGTCAATTGGAGCCCCTCGCCAGCCGCGTGTTGTTACAAGTAGAACGTTTTATGACACTTGAAATAATCTACACAGTTGAGAACCTAACTTGCAAGTCAAGTATGAAATGTATAGTGGGCCTTGTATAATCTACAAAGCCTGGTGAGGTGTGAAAAGTTTACAACTTTAAGGCCATCAGAAGATTAGAACTCCGGGTATTAAACTACTAATGTCCATGGTGATCAAGTGTGGTTTTCTGTTTTGATATATAAATGGCGCACTAGCATTAAGAAAATCATATGGTGGTCAAATTTAAGTACTGATAATCTGTTTATTATCCAGGCTAAAACGACCAAAATTGCAATAGAGTTTGACAAGTTAACCCCGTGCTAGCAAAATGGGATAACTGAGAAAGATCAGTTAGGGATTCTATGTATTTTAGAAGTGTGTAAATTATAGCTCGATTGGATGAGTCTGAGCCAATAAGAGTCTCAAAATGATTGTACCTCTCGAAGAATCACTTATTTGCACACCACTAGTTAAGAATACCTTAATGAGATACTTAAACATATATTAACGATCGTGTATATAACGATATTAAAAGAAATTAAATCGAATACACAAAAGCACAGAGGTCACCATAAATCAAAGATGAAAATCCACCTACTAATAATATAGTAGGGGTAAGGGGACGATGGTGCAATCAGCCAGGTGAAACCCACAGTCCAACTTAAGCACAGATGGTTAAATTAATAGTGTTTAGCAGTTAGGATTATAAGGATGAAAATAAATCATAGATTTTTGTATCAGCCACCAACCTAGTAGGTGATAATATTTATTCTCGCTCAAACCACACTATAATCATAAGTTAGACATGAAAAATGGTAGTTGTATGGGTGTCAATCCTATAACTATGGATCCGCGGAAGAGCAAAAAGCCTCTAGCACTCCTTCACAGCAAAAGTGCAGATGTTCATGTATTACCACAAATGCATTCGTAGGCACACGAGAGACCAATAATAACCTAAGTGGGCGAGCGATATACTACCGTCGCTGCCTAAAAAAAACACTATAAAACCAATAGCCAAATGGCATGGAATCTACAAGATTGATCCATTGACTGAAAGCACTGTATTAAACCTCTCCATGTAGGAGACTACAACAACATTGCGGGCCTAACGCATGTTTTCCTCCAGCTATGGGTTTCGTAAGGGACATTTTGCACGGAGGTTGAGCAGAGCGTATTTATACCCTACTCTCTCCATAGAAACGCTATGGACACAAACCGCCATTGCGCATGCCACAAAATGCATGCAAAGTCAAATAAAAACATTGGATCGTGCAAATGTAGGCGCCCGTGTGGTTGAACAAAATAGATACCTACAGGGACTGCTGATAAGTCCTACATCGGGGTATACTGTCCAGTAACAGATACTGCAGCTGGTATCGTCAATACCACTTTGCGCATGCGCATGAGAAATAGAATACTGCAATGGCAGAATTTCCTCCATTCATATTCAGTGCGCATGCGCACCTAGTGGACAGATCTCCCAGAGCGCAGATGGTGAGCTGATGTCTCAAACTACTCACACAATTGTACTGCACATATGTAGAATAACATTACAGCTGTAACCAAGGTAACATCATATAAAGGATTGGGCAGACACCTTACCTACTTAAATACAAGTTTAAATGTTTAACATCAAATGTTCATATTTAACAACCCTCAATAACAATGCAATGTGTCAAGATATCCAGTGAAAGTATGTTAATAAAATTAAACTAAGATACATACTGCAGGACCTAATCATACCATCAAGCCAATTATTTCGCAATTAATCTATGAACTACTGCAGGCGTCAAAGTTACCCCTAATAAACCAGAGCAGGGTTATGACATAGTAGTTAGTTCACTAATTACAGTAGATTACAGTTAAACCCAGTAGTTTAAATCCTTGCAGTAAAATCAATACCATGGATGAGTTACCCACATAGTGGACAATGGAATTCACAGACCATCGAGACAGTTATCGTGATAGCAACGATCAGATAGATCCGACCAGAATACATCAGTAAGGTTTAAGGAGATTGTAGAGGACAATGATTCAAATGAGTTCCTAGATGTGTGTAATGAACTCCTGTGTTGGTGGAGCAATTCCTCCTTAATCGGAGGTACTGTCCAATGGGAATTCCGAATGAGGCTACGTAGGATGCTGGCTTTTGTGCCAGCAATAGCTATGCGTAGCTGTACTTTTCCTAAAAACTTTCGTTTGGATGTTCCGGTCAGTATCGACATAATTTCAAATCGAGAAGGTGATGGATGTGGTACTCAGTACAGTAGTTAGCCTCAAATTCAACGTGTTAGAGTTAGATGCCCCACAAATTCAAACAGGAGATTTTGGGGACCCTCACACAATAGAGGATATCATCTTGTACCTGAGCCACAGTGAAATGTGGTCAGTAATACATAGATAGTTCCTCATTGAAGACGTGGACAAATTCCCACCAGCCCGGGTACAGATTATCATTGGGGCGCACATCTGTGCCCATAGCTGTACCCTGGGTCTGGTGGTAATAATGCCTCGCAAACAAATAATTGTGAGTAGGACATAATAAGTAAGTCCAATACAAAAGAATTAGGTCTGTTGAATCTACAATCTCTTGTTGTCAGAAATGTTTTACAGCGCCTAGACCATTCTTGTAGTAATTGAGTATACTTGACTCAACATCTAAACTCACAAGAATGGTCCCTCCGATGTGATGTTATTCCATTCAGTCCTTTTTAAAGTATCTTTCGTGTCTTCACGTACGATGGTAGACTGATGACCAAGTCCCTCAGGACTTTGTCCGATAGATGCTGTCTACTTTCCGACAAACATTATTGCCCGATCCAATTGGCGTCATGGTGGGGCTGTACCGTTTAGTACTTTGCAAAGTGTAGAATGGTTGCCATTTCTGATGGAGATATTAATAGCATTACGTTTTTTGGGTAATACCAACTTAAATGCCCTGCGAGAGGGTGGTGATACTGATCAAATGCTGTTGCGTATTGAAGCTGAATGGAATTTATAAACTTAAAACCATGGGCCTAAATGGGCTCAATGAAGGTTTTACATACACCCGTTCATCTGAACTCATTGTCATCATACAATCTCCTATTACCTTACTGACTGTGATTCTGGTCCGGATATATCTGATCGTGTCTATCACGATAACTGTCTCTGATCGGTCTGTGAGATTCCATTGTCCACTATTGGTAACTCGTCCATGGTATATGATTTAATACTGTACGGATTTAACTCTGGTGTAACTGTAATGCTTATTAGTGACTATATTAACTAATGCTATACCCCTGTCTGGGTTTATTTATGTGTAAACTATTACATGTATGCGCTTATTTGCGAAATATGCTTATGATATAATTAGATCGGCATGTATGTATCTAATTTCATTAATTAACATACTTTCACTGTATACTTGAAACATTGCATTGTTTATGAGGGTTTAAATATGAACATTTTGTATGTATAACATTAAACTTGTATTAAGGTAGGTGTCTGCCCATCCTTTATTGATGTTACCTTGGTTACAGCTATAATGTTATTCTACATATGCGCAGTACAATTGTGTGAGTAGTTTGAGACATCAGCTTCACATCTGCGCTCTGGGAGATCTGTCCACTAAGTGCACAGGCGCACTGAATATGAATGGAGGAATTCTTGCCATCCGTATTCTATTCCATGCGCATGCGCAATAGCGATATTGAACAATACCAGCTGAGTAGCTGTTACTGGACAGTATAACCCCGAACTGTAGGACTTACAACGTCCCTGTTGGTATTTTTTGTCAACCCCACGGGCGCCTACCATTTGCACGATCCAATGTTTTTATTTGACCTCGCATTGCGCTGTTTTCGCATCCGCAATGGCGGTTTTGCGTCCATAGCGTTTCTATGAGAACCGTAGAGTTTTAAACATGCTCCGCTCACCCTCCCCTGCAAATTGTCCTGACGAAGCTCCATAGCCGGAGTGAAAACGTGCGTTGGGCACGCAGTTTTTTTGTCAGTCTCCTACTTGGAGCTGTTTTAATATTCGTGCTTTCAGTCAATGGATCATCTTGTAGATTTCACATGCCATTTGGCTATTGGTTATATTGGTTTTTTAAGCAGTGAGGGTGTATATCTGCTCGCCACTTATTTTATTAGGGCTCTCCGTGTCCTCCTGATGCATTTGTGCTGCTAATACAATGGAACATCTTGCACTTTTGCTGTGCAAGGAGTGCCTAGAGACTTTTTGCTCTTCTTCCGCAGATCCCATAGTTAATATGGCTGAACCCCAACATACATTTTTCATTATTATTTATGATTTAATAGTGTGGTTTGAACAGGACAATATACCAACTACTATTGGTGGCGATAAATCTAGATTTCATTTTCATCCCAATACCCTACGCTACATCATTAATTTACCATCTGTGCTATAAGTTATTCCGTGGGGTTTTCACCCTGGCTGATGCACCATCGTCCCCTTTACCCTACTACATTATTTAGTTGGAGGATTTCCACATCTTGATTTTATGGTGACTCCGGTGCTTTTGTATTCATTAATTTTTTTAATTATGGAGTGGTGGTAGGGGGATTGACGTGATATATTCATTAGAGCGAGAGGATTTTGAAGGTGTCGGTGACTGTTAGTTACGGCCTTGAATATATGTTTTTAAGTAATTCATTAAAGGTTATATCTTAACAGTGTGGTGGCAATTAAGTGAATATCCTTCGAGTACAATCATTTTGTACTCTTTATTTCTGCCGATTCACTTTTTCAGTTCACTTCTCCACCCACTTTAATATCGTTCGAATTTATTTTTGCTACTCTATGTATTTATTATTCAATTAGTATGAGTCAGTGATCACTCCTCTAATCCCCCCTCCCTTTTCTGGAATGTGTCCGAGTGAGAAATAATGGCTTGCCTTTATTTATCCAATCAGTTGTGTTGCCAAGTGAAAGTAAGCTGTCAATTTGTTATTTTAACCGAAGTTGAGGTCAACATCAGTTGTCTGTACGTCGTGTTAGCACTGAACTGCTTGAGGACCTTAATAATCTGTACTTGTCGTAATCTTGTACAACTATCCCACCACTTTATATTCAGCTGAGCGGATAATTAATTTGTTGTTTAGAGATTAAATTAATAAACCGTGCGTTCACTATGTGTATATTAGAGTGTGTCTGTTTATGTCATTTAAGGTGTCTCTGAGTCAACGTATGTAACAAGTCTCTGAAAAATGGGACTAAGAACCATTTGTGGAAATCAGATCAAAATTACTGCTTTTATGAAATGTATAGCTGGATGTTGGGCTTGTATAGTTCCACTGACTAAACATTCTTTAAGTTTCATGCTATGGTTAAATTTGTACAATCACATGTATGGAGAAACTTTTTTGGTCTATCGTAGGAATGAAAGACAGTACCTTATCAATGTAATTTAATTTCTAATGGGGATAGTACATAGGAAGAAAAACTGTAAATTAAGGAATTTTGGGATGGGAGGCCTTCTGTCTGATATTTTGTCGCCCCCCCCCCCCCTCTGATGTGCTTCCAATGTTTCTTTTATGTGCGGTAGGTTTTGTCACAGAGTACTGTATGTTGACTTAACATTAAAATTAGATTTTCCATTGTCTGTTGATTAGGTATAGCAAACTGTCTGTTTTCATTGTTTAGGTCTCACCCGCCTGATGAAAGGCTAGTGAACCTGACTACGTATTACCTTTTTAATAGGTATGGATGTCTAATTACATCTTTCTAGCATATTATCCAGTAGAACCCCCTGTATGCCTTCCATACACTGTATGTTTTTCTAATGCTGCCACTACCTTGTGTAATTTATCTTTTTAAAGCTACTAGGTCTCTTTATATTTACTGATGTTCACTCAAGTTTTCTGTAGCTGGTTTTGTGAGGTGTCAGAATTCTGGTTGTTTTATTGACTGGTTTCAAATTTCGCAATTTCTTTTCAATTATATTCAAGTTTTACCTACTTGTTCAATGACTAGAGACGTGAGATACTAGGAAAAATTGTTGTGAGTATCTCAAAGCACGAATTGGTTTCGTCCTTCCAATTATAGTAAGATTTTATCCGGAAACACCTTCCAATACGGCAGTCCCGTTAGGGGCCTATGCAGAGAGCTCCGATAAGTCAGTTTTCACCAGTTGCTCTTGCTAAAAGTCCTACTACTATTCAGTAAGCTCAGAGAAGCTGGCGTAAAATTCTTGGTCGCCTTTTTTTGGTGAAAAAAAAAAATGCCATATGCCGTCGGACGCCACTCTTCGCCGCTGTTCGTCAGTTCTGAACTCTGTATTCTACAAAGCCCGATCAGCATCTACAGCTAGTCGCCTCTCAAAAATTGAGAATTTCTCTCCAAAACACCTCGCCAAAAAAAGTTGGCAAGAAGGTGGGGAGAAGCGGCGAGAAGTGCTGAGACGGGAAATAGAAAAAAAATACTTGTTTCCAGCATTGGATTGATCGGGGTCTCCGAGCAGATAACCATTAATACCGTACCGAACCCCCGCTATAATCCGATGCAGGAAAAATGCATTCAAAACCACTTCATTACCTAAGCGGCTAAACGGCTAATGCAATGAAGTGGGTCACCACCCGTGCCAGGCTTATGTGGGTATACGGGTGGAACGAAGGGGTAGTTGGCTCTTGGTGGGGGTTTAGGCCTTGCGGGGGGACGCGGGTGAACTTAACCCCTTCATTACCTTAGGGCGTTAATACCGCTAAGGTAATGTATTGTATTGTATTGTATTTCTTTATTTGTATACGCCAATAAATGTACACAGCGCTTCACAAGTATAACACACTGTTTAATTCATATCAATAACAAATAATACAAATAACAGGTCATGGGAATAAGTGCTCAGACATAGACGTAATATACGAAGAGGTTCCTGCTCCGAGGAGCTTACAATCTAATGGTATGTAGAAGGAACTTACAGAGAGACAGTAGAGGGCCTTTTGGTAAGTGCTTCTGCAGGGGGCCAAGCTTTATGTATCAATGTGTCAGTAATATCTACGGTGCTAATCATATCTTCTTTAAAGGAGTTGTTCTTATAAGGTGGGTCTAAGGTGGATAGAGAGGTTGCTATTCGCTATTGGGGGGAGGGTAATGAAGGGGTAACCCTCTCGCTACCAAACCCCCGCAAGACCTAAGCACCCACAGAGGGCCAAACCCCCCTTCAACCACCCCCGCTACCCACAAAAAAACAATACACACTACAGCCCCACTACCCCCCTCTAGGCCCCAATAACCATAACTATTTCAAATCACCACCCACCCCCGTGCATCTGCTTTTGATAACGTCATCTTTAAAGTGAAATGAAGCACAGCCCTTCTGATTGGCTGGCTTATTCCTTACATGATCATTAAAAAAAACAAAATCAGATCGTGGGAACTAAATGCCCAATCTGATTGGCTCAAGTACCATGGGACTCCCTTTGGATGTGTCACATCCTTTCTCTCCATAAACCTCTGTCCATGTCTTCATACAGCCAATCAGATTGGGGATTTCTTTCCCACGATCTGATTGGCCTCAAGTACCATGGACGGTGGCCATCTTGCTTTTGATGACGTTACTTAAAGGGAAATGAAGCACAGCATTCTGATGGCGGCTTCATTTCCTTTACATGACGTCATTAAAAAAAAAACACAAAACACATGGTTTTCCTGCCCAATAGGGGCCATGGGAAACTTTGAGGAATGTTGATGTCATAGGCTATAAAAGCCTATGACGCCTTATTTGAGAGTCGGAAGCTGAGGAGGACAGACCTCCGAGAAAAGTAGAGGACAAGGGCATGTACAGATAAAGAAAAAAGAGACAGCTGAAGACCCAAAGACCCCAGAAGACTCAAGAAGACCCTCGCAAAGTGACTTTTTAATAGGGGCTGAGATAATGTAATAATAAGGGGGCTTGTCCAATTGGCAACCATTGAAGCTTATTTCATTTATTTTTTGTTTACAATATTTAAATACGTTACTTACCCTATTGCTAAGCAATTCTTACTAACCACTAAGTAAATACCACTCCCCCCCCCTGGTTGTATGCCTACCACCCAGGGCAACTAACACCCATCACCCAGTCTCCTACTCCCCCAAAATACCACCCCTAAAGTAAGGGCAAAAGCCCTATTAGCCTCCTTCCTCTCGATCAAAATACTGCAAAATCAATATGGAAATTCATGCTTTCTCTAAATTAGCATAGGTAAATATGTTCCTATAGGGAATTACAGGTGGATCCACCAAATCCCTTTTGTCATCGCTAAACTACATTAGAGAAGGCACGAATATGGGTATCATTGACGCGGAGTTGAATTTTTGTTCATTTCTCTCCCTATTTTATTATTTCCAAAATTACACAAATCCTCACATCCCCCCAGGTCGCCCTATTATTTCAGGCATTAATTCTGTTACTTCAATTTATCACTTATTTAATTAATTTTTACAGCAATTAGTTTCCAAATTCCCCCTCTTTCCTGAAAGATACTACCATGGTGCTTTCAGACATAGGGGAATTTACCTGGAGTGAGGGATGCAGCAGACTGCACTCTGGATGTCCAGGCTCTCTATAACTCCAGAGGCGTGCAAGCTGTGGACAATTTTTTATGCATAACCAAACATACCACGTCTTCAAATTGATTTTATTTACAATCACTTGATTTATTTTAACACACAATTATTTTCGTGTTGATTCTGTTATCATTTCAGTTTTAGGAAAGAGCCATGAACTACTGTTGGCGGCAGTTTTATTCTTACAAATCAAGCCGC
This sequence comes from Ascaphus truei, assembly GCA_036426205.1. Classification (NCBI taxonomy): domain Eukaryota; kingdom Metazoa; phylum Chordata; class Amphibia; order Anura; family Ascaphidae; genus Ascaphus; species Ascaphus truei. The sequence goes on along the minus strand of WSYH01007956.1, from coordinate 17,928 downwards.
GTTACACTGGCATGTTCTGGAATGCCAACGCTTTCACTCTGACATGCCGTGCTCCTTTTGCCTTCCCAGTCAGCGCAGATACCCGGCTGACGCGCGTTGATGTGTTAATTGATATGGTTCAGGATTTACTAGGGCTGCAATGCTTGCGTGTCCGCACGATGGCATAAATTCATGAATTGTAATGCAGTATATATATGTATAAATATATATATATATATATACTGTATAAACACAACCCCTATAAGCGCCCTAACTACAGTACTGTACACATACAGTATGTATATGCCACAATGATACACAGTATAGGCCGGCGGGGCGAGATGTGTTGCAGCAGAGAGAGACCGTGCCTCTCTCTGCGCAAACATCGGCACATTAAAAATTATTTAAAATACATTTGTTTCATAGTGGTAGTTGCAGGGGGTCTCCGGAGCGAACCCGCTTGGTTTCAGTTCCGGGGACCCCTGCTCCCCGAGATACAGCCCCTTTATGGTGCCGTATCCCTCTGCATTTAAAGGTCCCGATCACGTGACCACGGCATGTAAACAAAGCAGAGGGATACCGGCACCCCTAAAGGGGGCCTGTATCTCGGGGAAGCAGGGGTCCCCGGACCTAAACACAGCGGTTCTGCTCCGGAGACCCTCTGCACATGTACAGTAATAATAAAACACATATATAAATAAACACTCTTTCCTTACCTTAGCGGCTATGTGCTATGGTAACGAGAGCAGCATTTCTGTATTTAATAAATATTGTACAGTGAGCAGGGGGTTCCCTGAGCCAGAATTATGCTCAGGGGACCCCCTGCTCCTGCACAATATTATAAATACAGAAATGCTGTGCTTCATTACCATAGCTGATAGCTGCTAAGGCAATGAAGGGGTTAACCACCGTGCCCTTTATTGTGGGTAGCGGGGTGGTGAAGGGGGTATTTGGCCCTTGGTGTGAGTTTAGGACTTGTGGGGGGTTGCAGGTGCACTATACTAACCCTTCACGGCCGTAGCAGTTAATACCGCTACGGTCATGAAGGGTAGTGTACCCCCCCCGTCCACCCCACCAAGCACCTAAACAACCATCGTTGGGGCTAATACCCCCTTCACCCACCCCCACTACCCACAAAAAAAAACTCACACACAGCAGCACACAAAAAATAATATAATTCTAATAAATAAATAAATACATGATATAAATAAATACATTTAAAATAAATTTTATTCATAGTGTAGATGTGCAGGGCGTCTCCGGAATGAACCGCATTGGTTTCAGGTCCGGGACCCCTGCTCCCCGAGATACAGCCCCTTTATGAGGTGCCGGTATCCCTCGCATTTAAAGGTCCCGATCACGTGACCGCGCATGTAAACCAAGCAGAGGGATACCGCACCCCCTAAAGGGGCCTGTATCTCGGTGAAGCAGGGGTCCCCGGACCTAAAAACCAAAAATTTCTGCTCCGGAGACAAATGTATTTTAAATGTATTTTTTCTATTCATGTATTTATTTATTTATTAGATTTATTTATTAATTGTGCTGCTCTGTGTGAATTTTTTTATTGTGGGTAGTGGGGGTGGGTGAAGGGGGTATTAGCCACAACGGTGGTTGTTTAGGGCTTGCGGGGCGGGTAGCGGGTGCACTTAACCCCTTCATGACCGTAGCGGTATTAACTGCTACGGTCGTGAAGGGGTTAGTGCACCCGCAACCCCCCCGCAGTCCTAACCTCACACCAGGCCAAATACCCTCACCCACCCCCCGCTATACCCACAATAAAAAAATTCACGCACAGCAGCCCACAATTAATAAATAAATCTAAATAAATCAAAAAATACATTAATTAAATCAATATATTATTATATAGGATCTACATAAACACACATGATAACCAATAACCAAAAATGAGAAGGGTTATCAAAACCCATACTGTCCTACATATAAAAACTTCTCACATACAGGCCACCTAACTAAAATGATTTCCTTAATAATCCTAACTTCTCTTACAATCTAAATCATCAAATGACAAGAAAACTCACATTCAATCATAATTGCTTTACATTGTATTTTGATGCATAAAATACTATGCACATAAGATACTGGCAAATGAAATCTGAACAATATCATTGCAAGCAAATACAGAAACCCAAACAGTAAACTATTTTCATGCAATCAAGTCAAACATAATCATAATAAGTACAACCAGAATACACATTAAAACCAACGCTAACCATTACAATAAAGGAATTACAATCGTCCTATCTAAATTGTACAAACACATTATACTTACACACTTGAGAGCATTGCAACATAAACAACTGGCATACTCAGTACATCCCCTTTATCTCCCTGCCTTGCGTGTAAATCTCGGTCAAAAGCTCCCTCACCCCTAATGTTACTGTTAAATCACTCTGGCCTTCAGTGTAATTCTGTTTAAAGCCCCCTCCCACCTAATGTTTCTGTCTGTTAATATCTCCCTGCCTGTGTTGCTGGAGTGCAGTATAATTAATGTGGGAGGGGGGGGGACGGTCCGATGTGCCTACGTGAGGTCAAACAAACCACCGCTCACCCCCTACCCACATACTGGTTACCACCCTACCCCCATCCTTGTCATGGCCCATCCGCTTCTGTAAAACAGCACAAAATTAAAACATCCAAAGTAAATGTCCACCTAAACCCTAATCACCATTAGCGGTTATTAACCCTACGTCATTAAGGGGTTAACCACCCTCACCCACCACTCGGGATGCCTACATATCCTCCCACAGTAACTCCACCCCCTTGAGGCCTAAACAAACCACCAGTAAAACCCACAAGGAGCCTACGCCACATACCGTTGGGGAAACACCCCCCCCCTACCCCATTACCCACAATAAAAACACACAGTGACCCACAATAACATCATTCTATTTATTAAATACATTACCCCCCCCGTGCCCCCCCCAAAAACAAGATTATCCTTTTACATACAGGGTTCATAGCGCCCCAACAAACAGTCCCCGGTGGGGGGCTGGCTGGACACCTGGACAGACCTACAGGGTACCAGCAGCCCTTTTTAAAAAGGTTCTGGAGGCCTGCTGGTGGGTCCCGCCAGCACCATGGCCCCCAGGTGGTCTCATTGGGTCAAAGCACAATAATGTGCAAAATAACTATTATCCAGATATATATATATATATATATATTGCAAGAGGGAAATAGAGCCCAAAATAAAGCACTCTAGTTTGCCTAGCAGTACACACCAAATTTATTGAGGTTGTCACAGAACATAAGTTTAAATACAAACAACACAGAAAGTTTTTAAATAAGCATGGACCCCCCTATATAGCAAAAACTGTTTTATCCTCTAACAGAGTGTCCCATAATGGACAATAAAACGTCTGAATGAACAGAATAAATGCTCTAAAGTACCTGCAGGGTGGAATTAGTACAGCTAAAGCCGATAGAAAATGGTGGCTAAATGCCGTGACAACATCCAAGAACGCAATACACTTCATCTCCCTTAAATCTGGATAAATACAGAGTAATGCAGAGTCAGTAGACTCAATGCACACACACCTGTTATAGTCAAATTGCACACCATAATCTGCAGCAGCAAAAACCAATACATCACCTCAAGTCAGGTACTCAGCAGTGTCTGGGGAAACAAGGAGCAAAGCTCTTAGCACGTGAACATGTCCCAAGGGGGACAAAACAGGGATCCTGCCTACTGGAACCTGTCCTACGCGTTTCGGCCTTAGCCTTCTACTGGGAGTGGTACTGTAGGCAGGGTAAACATGCATCTTAAATAGGGATATAATTGGGCTAGTGAGTGGTGCCACCTGTTGTGATTGATGAATAATAAGGGTAAACAGATGGGTTTAATGAGCCTGCAGACTTGTCATAGCCAAAGGACCAATGATAAGGGATGCCATGTCAATGCCTACCTAGAGGGCAGTTGCTGGCTCACATTTTCACAGATACCACGTAAAACACCTGTGCGTGACGTCATCATCCTAGCGTTTATTCCAGGACCGGTCGCACTACACTACTATGTCAGTAAACTGCCCTCACTATACTACTTGGCAAAAGCGGACCTAATGGTTTACAAATGCTCATGTCCGTGTACATCATTGCTATCATCACTGGTGCCCTTGCTGACTCGAGCTTAGCGGCATGTGTTGCCATTAGTTTGCATACTTCAGACCACTCTTAACTGCGCATGCCTGCCCTAAGTATAGTCAGAAACACTGTCTCTGTAATGGCCTCAATACGTGCTGAGTCGTGCGCAGTGTACTCACTCACCACTGGGTTGTATTAAAGGGACAGTTGCATACTAAGTAAGGAAACAGAATAAAGTTGCCAGTAAAATATACATGGTTAAGGGAGGGGATAAACATACACATTTGCAATGAGTATATTGATATTTGTAATTAGCAGCATAAACCATCATAGGCAATAGTTGAATAGCATACAAAAAGGTAATATATAATTGTTCAGTCATAGTGATGGAAAAATGCAGATAATAATAGATTTAGAGTACTATCAAAAAGTATCAAAACTTGCATCATCAGTAGTTAGATCACTTGAAGTACTACTATACCATTATTAAATCAGAGATGGAATTCTGTACTCTGGTAGTTCTTAATAATCATTTTACTACCATATTTTTAACATCATATATAACACTGTGAGACACAGAATTTAGCATACTTAGTGCTTATAATTCTAGGGGATTTATCTAGTAACAATTTCAGATGTGTAAAAGGGTACACCAAATTTGTCCCCCTAACTCCCCGATTAAAGTCCATATCAGAAGTTGGAAATCTATGAATGAAGCATATAATAGTCCTCTCCATATGCTCCACCTTGTGTGTAGATAAATGAACGTAATGGAAGTATGGCCAAAGAAAACTGAGTACAGATATATACTTAGTTTTGTATAGTCTTTCAGGAAAATGCATGAAATTGTTCTCTCTTATTCTGATGTAAACTGAATGTTTTTCGATTTTAGTCCAGTCTTGGATGCTGTATAAATCAAGTCCCAACTTCTTGATGATCCTATGTGTTCAACACCCAGGACTCTATGATTGAATAGGGAAAAGGCGGAAAAGAAGAGAGAAAGGGAGGGCATGGATTCTCATCACATCAATACAATTAATAAACAAACACAGATATAATGAATAAGAAGAGGGTGCTCAAATTGGGGGCGGTGGGTGGCGTCTATAGGAACCATCGAAAGCAAAGGTAGTCGTTAGGCCCCGTGGCATCATCGAGTCCATTTGGACAATCCACCTAGACTCCCTGCGCAGAGTGTGCCCTCTCTAAATCGCACCTCTTAGCCCAAGGCTCACCTTCTCAATGGCAAATGCCTGCACAAGAGAAATCGATGCATGTGTCAGACAAAAGTCCGGGCTACCGATGTAATTTTTTTTGGAAGCCTGGAGATTTTTAGATGCATTTTTTATGTTCCTCACTGTTCGAGAATTCCTAAATTTAGTTCACGTGTGGTCATCCCATATAGGGAAGACCACAGGGACACATAATGCAATAAATGACACCTTTGATTTACATCCAAGACAATCTTTGATTTTGAATTTTGAGTCTTGTTGAAATCTGTAAACTCAATTGTCTGACACATGTATCGACAGGCAGGCAATTTTACATTTGAAAAAACCCTTTCTTTTAATTGTTGAGAGGAATTTTCGTTTGTAGTGGGAACAAAATGACTCGTTATAAGTTTATCTCTAAGATTGGGGATTTGCGACTGGTCTTGTAATTTATCACCCTATCCTTTTAGGTCGGGTCTCATCAAGACTTTGCAGTGTCTGACGCAACTGGTACCACTGCTGTTTGACGTTCCTATAAAACGGATTTGATATTCTGAATCAGTTTTTGCTTCGACACAGCAAAGTTTCCCTAGAAGTATTAGAGCTTTCTTGTAACCCTTCTCCACACATCGATTACTATACCTCTCTGTGTAAATCTATGCCTCATCTCTCCTGCCCTTTCAATAAGCCCTCTTGTAAATTACGCTCAGGCGCAAAAATCACTTTTGGGTTGCCCCTGATTTGATTTCCGGTGAAACTAGAAGCGTGCAGTATGGCGTTTGTAGCTGTTTTTTTTTTGCGGAAAATGTCGGTTGTAGAGTGTACCGTCAGGCCCTAAATTAAGAAAGATCCAAAAACTCCACCTGTGTTTCTACTACAACTAAAAGTTAGTTTGATTTTCATGTTGTGTGGTTGAAGAATCACGAACGGCCTGAACCCAGCGGCATCCCCTGCCAGAGAAATCAGCACACATCGTCGATGTATCTCAACCACAGCAACACATGTTGAGTAAATTCAACATTGTCCCTCCGAGAACACAATCTCCCCGTTCCCACCAACCCAGGAAGAGGTTGGCATAGGAGGAGCACATGTAGCACCCATTGCAGTACCTCTCTCTCTGCAAATAGCAACCTACTCTGAAGATAAAATAGTTATGCGTGAGGATAAACCTCAATAACTTCAGGATTAGGTCCATCAGGCCAGCGGAGACATTTTGCATGGATAAATAGAACTGTGTGGCGCGCAAGTACTATATCTGTACTCATTTTCTTTGGCCATACATGCCATTACGTTCATTATCACCCACAAGGTGGAGCAATATGGAGGACTATAATATATGCTTCATTCCATAGATTTCCAACTTCTGAGTATGACTTTATCGGGGAGTAGGGGGACAAATTTGGTGTACCCTTTTACAATCTGAAATTGTTCTAGATAAATCCCCTAAGAATTATTTAGCACTAAGTATGCTAAATTCTGATGTCTCCACATGTGTATATAGATGTTTAAAATATATGGTAGTAAAATGATTATTAAAACTACAGAAGTACAGAATTCCATCTCTGATTTAATAATGGTATGTTAGTACTCAAGTGATCTAACTACTGATGATGCAAGTTTTGATATACTTTTTGATATACTCTAAATCTATTATTATCTGCATTTTCCATCACTATGACTGAACAATATATTTATCCTTTTGTATGCTATTCAACTATTGCCTATGATTGGTTTATGCTGCTAAATTACAATATCAATATACTCATTGCAAATGTGATCTGTTTATCCCCTCCCTTTAACCATGTATATTTTACTGGCACTTTATTCTGTTACCCTACTTAGTATGCAACTGTCCCTTTAATACAAACCTAGTGGTGAGCTGAGTACACGGCGCACGGACTCAGCACTGTATTGAGGCCATTACAGAGACAGTGTTTCTGTCTATACTTAGGGCAGGCATGCGCAGTAAGAGTGGTCTGAAGTATCAACTATGGCAACACATGCCAGCTATGCTGTGAGTCAGCAAGGGGCGCCGTGACGATTTGCAATGATGGTCACGACTGACAGTTTGTAACCATTAGGTCCGCTTTTGCCAGTAGTATCTGAGGGCAGTTTACTGACATAGTGTGTAGGCGACGGTCCTGGAATAAACGCGGATGATGACGTCACGCACATGTTTATGTGTATCTGGAAAATTGAGCAGCCAGCACTGCCCTCATTAGGTAGGCGTTGACATGGCATACCCTTATCATTGGTCCTTTGGCTATGACAATGTCTGCAGGCTCATTAAACCCATCTGTTTACCCTTTATTATTCATCAATCACAACAGTGGCACCACTCACTAGCACAATATATCCTATTAAGATGCATGTTACGCTGCTACAGTCCACTCCCAGTAGAAGGCTAAGGCCGAACGCGTAGGAGCAGTCCAGTAGGCAGGATCCCCTGTTTTGTCCCCCCTGGGACATGTTCACGTGCTAAGAGCTTTGCTCCTTGTTTCCCTCCCCAGACCACTGCTGAGTACCTGACTTGAGGTGATGTATTGTGTATTTGTGCTGCTGCAGATTTTGGTGTGTGCAATTTTTACTATACATGTGTGCTGTACATTGGTCTTACTGACTTGCATACTCTGTATTTATCCCAGATTTAAGGGAGATAGAAGTGTATTGCTGTCTTTGTATTGTCCACGCTATTTAGCCACCATTTTCTATCTGCAGTTAGCTGTACTAATTCACCACCCTGTCAGGTACTTTAGAGCATTTATCTGTTCATTCAGACTTTTGTGTTTGTCCATTATGGGACACTCTGGTTAGAGGATAAAACAATTTTGCTATATAGGGGGTCCATGCCTTATTTTAAAACTTTCTGTGTTTTGTATTTTAAACTTATGTTCTGTGACAAACCTTCAATATTTTGTGTATTTGTATACGCTAGGCAAACTAGAGTGCTTTATTTTGGGCTCTTTTCCCTCTTGCAATATTATATGCCCTTATGCACCCCGACAGATTATTATATCTATATTACCTTGTCGGCTTTTTAGTTGCCTTAACTTGTCTTATGGATGCGGGGTCATCTCTTTTCTCCCACAAATATATATATTATATATATATATATACACAGTATATACACACACATGATGAACCAATATACAAAAATGTAGAAGAGTTATCAAACCATACATGTCCTACATACTTCTCCATACAGACAACACTACTGCTACTGCGCGCCCAGTTTATTCGAGCATTTGCCCTTTCCCACAGCCTCTCCTCGCCCCGCCCGAGAGTGACGGCTCGCGCCGAAGCAGCGGAAGAAGAGCCCGCTCCGATCGGGGCGCTCTCCCTACCGCGCCGGGTCCGCCGGGTCCCCGGAACCCCTGCCGCTGTCCCGCGATCGCGGGACACCAGGGCTCCCTGGGGAGCCCCTGGATGCGCGTGCAGGGGGCGCACGCTCCGAAGACGCGTGACCCGGCGTCTATGATGCGCGGCACGCGAGGGCGGGCCACTCAAGCCGGGAAATCTCCCGGCTTGCGTATCTGGCCGATGCGCAATAAAGCGTGTCGCCAGTGTACATTACAATGAATTTCCTTTAATAATCCTAACTGATCTTACAATCTAAATCATCAAATGACAAAGAAAAACCTCACATTCCAATCAATATATTGCATTTACATTGTATTTATGATGCATAAAATCTATGCACCATATACATTCTGCAAATGAATGTTAACAATCATTGCAAGCAAATACAAACACTTCCAAACAAGTCAACTATTTTAACCAATCAAGTAACAAAAATCAATTAGCAATCATTATTTACATGCCTAAACATGACATTCCTCCCGAACAATGAAACAATTAACTAATTCAGCCTCGAGCAGAACAATTCAGCATGTGAAAAATAATACAAAGTACCACCAACCGGATACCAACTTTAAAACCAAGGATAGCCCTGACCTCCCTCAAACACACAATACAATATCAACAATTACATCTATCTAATTTTAAAATACTTTAAACTCCCAATAAAGCATACAGCATAGACAAATTAATTTAAAACCATCAAATCAAGCTTTTAAAACAACATCATTTCTTACCCTGTATGTATATCCTCTCTCTAGACATATATCATACATACATACAGTGGCAAGAAATGATATATCACAAAAAAAAAATACACATGTTAAAAAAGCTTTTAAAAAAATTAACAATTAAATAAAGTACATTTCTTAGTTCACTTACCACTTACTACTTGCCCCCACCGACTCCCGTTGCAACAGCTTACTCACGAACCAATCCCCGAACAGGAACCCATAAAATAAAAACCATAAAATAATAAACATTAAACTAAAAATCCAAATCAATCGAGGGTCTTCTATTTGTAATCCTCTTTATCTTCATCTGTATTCTTCTTTTCTTCTATCTCTTCTTCCGGGCGGGGTCTTCTTTCCATCTGCGGCCACGCCCTGGTCTTTTTTTCTTGTCCGGGTCCTTGCTCCGCGGCGTCTGGCTTCAAAATTAGACGACATAGGCTTTTAAAGGCCTATGACGTCACATTTTCGTCAAATGGTTCCCACGGCCCTGATTGGGCCGTGAAAACCATGTGTTTTGGCCGATAAAAATAAAAATGATGACGTCACTTAAAGGCAATGAAAGCACGCCAATCAGAATGGCTTTGCTTCAATTGCCTTTAAAGACGTCATGAAAAGACACATGGCCGCCCTCACATGGTATGGTAGCCAACAGAGCGTGGGAACTCCATCCCTACTCTGATTGGTCTAGTAAACCATGTGACAGAGGCTTGGGGGGAAAAAGGATGTGACGTCATTGAAAGCTTGTCACATGGTACTAGAGCCAATCAGAGCGTGGGAACTCCATCCCTGTGGCTGTAGTACATCACATACTTTTTCCCCCAAGCCTCTGTCACCTGGTATACTAGAGCTTCATTACCATAGCACATAGCCACAAAGGTAAAGAACGATTCTTTATTGATGTGTGTGTTTTATTCATACTGTAGATGTGCAGAGGGTCTCCGGAGCAGAAACATTTTTGTTTTAGGTCCGGGACCCCCTGCTTCCCGAGATACAGGCCCCTTTAGGGGGTGTCGGTATCCCTCTGCATGGTTTACAGGCTGCGGTCACGTGATCGGGACCTTTAAATGCAGAGGGATACCGGCACCTCATAAAGGGGGCTGTATCTCGAGGAGCAGGGGGTCCCCGGACCTGAAACCAATGCGGTTCAGCTCTGGAGACCCCCTGCACATATACACTATGAATAAAAATGTATTTTAAATGTATTTATTTATATATATTTATTTATTTATTTAGATGTATTTATTTATTTTTTGTGCTGCTGCTGTGTGTGAGTTTTTTTTATTGTGGGTAGCGGGGGTGGGTGAAGGGGGTATTAGCCCCAATGTGGTTGTTTAGGGCTTGCGGGAGGGGAGGTAGTCGGTAGGGGTTTAACGACCCCTCATGACCGCAGCTTGTGGCCCCCCTCGGCTATTTAACGGCCCTTGACGTGCGGAAGGGGTTAAGTGCACCCGCAACCCCCCCGCAAGTCCTAATCTCACACCAAGGGCCAAATACCCCCTTCACCCACCCCCGTTACACACAATAAAGTGGGCACGGTGGATTAACCCCTTCATTGCCTTAGCGGCTATCAGCTATGATAATGAAGCAGCATTTCTGTATTTTAATAATATTGTGCAGGAGCAGGGGGTCCCCTGAGCTTTAATTTCTGGCTCAGGGAACCCCCTGCTCACTGTACAATATTATTAAAATACAGAAATGCTGCTTCGTTACCATAGCACATAGCCGCTAAGGTAAGGAACGAGTGTTTATTTATATATGTGTTTTATTTATACTGTAAATGTGCAGAGGGTCTCCAGATGGTGACCCACGAGCGGTACTGATTCTGCAAATAAAGGTTGCCACACAGCATAGGACTGCACCAGCTGTGAATGGAGTATATGCAGAAAAGTGTGAAAATTGATGCAAGACTGTGCTGAAGCAGGGGAAATTTCAGCAAATAAATGCTGAGTGTAAAATTGCCCTACCGGGGAAAAAGGGATTGCTGAACTGTGTAAAAGAAATATTCCACTGCAAAGAATGGTTTTTTTTTCTGCAAGTAAAAAAATCTGCCTATGTATCTTGGGAGTAAAACAGGCATCCAAATTGTGAAGAGTGAATGCCATAATACCCAAAGATGAGACTGAAAATTACTGAACTCAAGCAGAAAACCGAATTCTGTTGCTGAAGCGGAGGGATTGCACATAGCAAGTAAATAGTGTAAAGCAAATGCCTTTGCTGAAGCCAGATAATGGGCAGCTAGCAAGCACTTTATTTAAAGAAATAGAACCCTGGGAATTTAAAATGGCCACCCAGCTGAAGTCAAATACAGACTCTGTAAAAATAGGGAAGAAAATGTGTTCCTGGTGTAAAGAACCCCACCACACGGAGCAGTGTCCCTTCAGGTCATATTCAGATGACGAGAGTGAATGCATGCACAGTAATGCTGATATTGTAAAACTTACCCAAGGGAAGAAAAAGTCTACAGAGAGGCCTGTGAGAGCTACGACCTCTACAAGCAAAATATGACCACCTGTAGAACTACAACCATTTGGGGTTCTAGCAAATACAGTGGCAAGAGCTGCAATAGCGCCTCCTGAGGTCAGGAAGAAAAATACACCTGATAGCCCCAAAATGGAGGACAAGATGCAGCGTTCCTGTAATTAACCCTACGCCACGGAAGAGTGGCCCTTCCAGTCCGATGAGGAGGAAGACATCTCTTATGGCGAACCCAAACCGAGTCACACCCACAAAACACCCCAAGAATGGTTGGGGTGCCTGAACTCGGTACAAACCAAAAAGACCACTCCCTATGATGACGAATATGATCGGCAGGAGAAAGAGCGGGAGCAGTGGATCACCGAATATTTCCGTCAGCTGTTACAGTTGCAAGAAAAGCCAGATGGATCAAGTGACGCTGCTAAAATTTCAAATGAAGATGGAGACCCCAGTATCCCTGAGGGGACGGTGTCATCCAAAACAAAAAGGCGAAAAAAGAAAAGCGGTACTTCACTTACCGTGGAAGGAACAGACACATCGGCAGATCTTGTGGAGGAAAAGGGGGTCTGAAATGCCCTGCAGCCTAGAGAAAATGGAGAAGTCGTCCAGCGGATGACCGAATATCCAGAGGGCCCAAGGCAGAAGTCGTGTACCCCAAAGAAATGTCTATCCGCTGCTAATAGTGAAAAAACCTCAACCAACCATCCCAGGGAAGCGGAGTCGGAACCGCTGAATGAAGATCCCTTGACCAGCCCTGGGGATGCCCTGAAGGTTGCCAGGCGTGACTGTAATCGGCTCCGGGAAAATAATGTGAAGCTACACAAAGATGTGCTCACAATGTACTCTTTGGCCAGGACAGAATTGGACGATCTCAAGACTGAGCTAGATACTGCAAACTCTACTATTACCGCCATGGATGAAAAGCAGAGCCAATCTGATAAAATGATGGCTAAGCTGAAGCGGAAGTATGAGGAGGCACTGAAGCAGATGACAGTCTTCCAGCAAGAGCTGCACACTCTTCGCATAGAGCTGAATGCCTCACAACAGGAGGTCAACAGTGTCCGGACAGAGGTAGACGTATCCCAGAGGGAGGTTCATACACTCCGCAGAGCACTGGATGCCTCACATCATGAGATCAACAGCTGCCGCACAGAACTGGAAGTCTCCAGAAAGGAACTTCACAGTCTCACTGAGGAGCTGGACATTTCAAAGAAAACTATCCTACATCTTAACTTAGATCTCAAAGTCTCTCAGAAGGAGCTTAAGAACCTAAACCTGGATATGGAAGTCTCACGCCAGGAGACAGCCCGCCTCCAAGCAGATGTGCAAAAATGGAAGGTGGACTGCAAGGAGGCCCTGAATAGTACAGAGACTGAAAAAAGAGAAAATTTAAAATTAAAAAAATAAAATTCTGAGTTGACAGAACACGTCAAGGGAAAGAATGAAAAGCTGCACGAGCTTAAAGAAATAAATAAACTTTTGGAAGATGAAAAGTTTGAAGCAGAGCACCGACTGCAGAACCAACTGCAAGGTCTGCGTACGCACATCCAGTATGCCAAGGAGAAGTAGCAAACGCTGCAGGAAGAAAATCTGCAGGCTGCTAAAGAGGTACAAGCGCTGCTGGAACGTCTGAATACCCAGTACGTCCCAACAGAGCAGTATGAGGCGCTAAAGGCCACGCTGCATGTCTTGAGAGCATCATTGGAGGCGGAGCTTCGATACCAGGTGACTCTGTATGAGAGGGAGCATGAGAAGGCTCAGAAACTGGAGCAAGAGCTGGGAGACAGAGAGACTGTTCCATTCCCTTGAGTTAGTACACCAAGGAGAAAACAGACACAGCGGCAACCTTGACAACAAAAATTACAGTGCTCCAGAATATGAAGGAGACACTGATACAGACTCAGAGAAAGCAAAGTGCGCAGATAAATTCCCTAAGAAGAGACTTGCAAGACGCATTCTAACAGAGTGAGACTCTGCAGACCAGTAACTTACAGATTCCTCCAATACGGGAAAATGTATTGGCTCTGCCCAAGCACTGGTATCCCACAGTAACTAATGCCCGTGAGGACAAGGGTACAGTGAGAGTTGGGGACTCCACGCACCTTCAAAACAAGATTACAAAGTTTGAGCCACCTAAGAAAGAACTAGCCAAACCTGCAGCTGCCCAACAGGCAACAGAGGTAGGAGCGCAGAATCAAAGCCAGAAGAATCCTTAGCTGAGGAAGCTGAAAAGATAGGACTTTCTCTGGAAAGGGAGGTGGAGGTGCAACTCAGTCCCAAAGAAGCTGAACTGGCAACTCCGTTGTGTGGAGGAGGTGCAGAACGACTGCTTCAAGAGCGGAAAACTCTAAGGGCTAGTCCTAACTGCTCTACAACTGTTGACATACAGTGTGTCTACAAAAAGAAGAGTGCCCGACGCAACGGAAATCTCATGACCGTGCACTCGGTAAAAAGACTTTACTTGGAAAAAGACCTCCTCGAGCGACTGAGGAGTGCTGATCTCAAGCACCTTTGGGAGGAGACAAAAAGAAACTGGAGAAAGGGCTCCAATCCCAGCGGGACAGAGGGTTCTCTTCCTCCATCCATTCTCATTCAAGTCACAGAAAGATCTCGAATGAGAGTGGAAGGATGGGCTTTGGCCGTGGTAAGCCCGAGCTTCCCACAAACAGGGGAGGTATGTAACAGGGGACTTATCCCTGTTCACAAATGTGCCTCTAATCCAGCAGTGTGGTGGTTAACTGCTGGTAGGCAATTAACTAACACCACCTGGCTGATTACAGGTGGTAGAAAAAACCTGCCTCTGAGACAGGAAGAGAGACTCCTTAGCTCACACCTGAGCTGAACTAGGAGACAGAGCAGAGATTCCTTAGTCCACAACTGGGCTGAACCAAGGAAGGACAGATGTCTTGAGCGACAAGCTGACCACAAGACAAAGGGGACAAGATTCTAAACTTGGAGCCTGACATTGCCTGTGCACACAAGGGTGCGGTTCCAAGAGAGCAGAGAAGCTTCCCCTACAGCAGCCCAGCTAACAGATAAGACTTTTCGTATAAGACTATTATCTATGTCTATGTGTATTGATAAATGTCTCCATGGTTTGGGGCTGGTAAATAGCTTAGCTAACCAACCCAGTCAGAGAGGGCTGAGCTACATGTGTAGATAGTCTCCAAAGCAGAGATAAGTTTTTTTGTTTGGCTTATTCTCTTATGTTGATTTTTGCTGTGTTTAAAGCGACAGGCACAATAAAGCCTTGTTTTCATTTCACCTTAAAACACCTCTGCACATGTCCTCCTACAAAGGTGATATCATATTTTAATATATTAGTAACAGGCATACTACCTCTTTCCTTGGTGTCCAGCATAATTGACCTAACTATCCTCGGTTGTTTATGTTTCCAAATAAACTGCATTTCCATTTATAATCAAAATGTCATTTAAGCACCTCAACCTCCTTTTCTGTTAGCATCAAATTTAAAGCTTCTGATTTTCCCATATTTATTTTATACCCGGAGAGCTCACCAAACCCCCGAAGGGCAGACTGCAAATTCGGGAGCAATGTCAATGGGTTGGTTATAGTTAGAAAAACATCATCTGCAAACAACGATATTTTATTACACCCATCTTTCAATTTGATCTCTTGTATATTTGGAGAAGTTCTGATGGTGACTGCTAGTGCCTCAATTGTCAGAGCAAAAAGAAGAAGGTAGAGGGGGCACCCCTGCCTAGTCCCATTCTTAATTATTATTAGATTCCCCTCCTGCTATCTTCATGGTAGCTGTTGGCGACTGATAGAGAGCAATGCCTCTTTGCAGAAAGACTCAGGTGAATCCAAATCCCTCTAATGTCTTATCTAGAAAGTCCCACCTTATCCTATCAAACACTTTCTCCGCATCTAGACTAAACAGCATAGCTTTCAATCTGGATTTATGTATTTGATCAATAATATTGATTATTTTTCTTGTGTTATCTGACGCCTGGCGCTCGCTCACAAATCCCACTTGATCATAATGAATTAATCTTGAGTATTGGGTTCAGTCTGTTGGCTAAAATGTTGCTATAGATTTTCAAATTCATGTTAAGTAGTGACATTGGTCTGTAGCTACTACAACATAGAGGATCCTTTCCCTCTTTAGGGATCACCACCATATTGGCCTTTGACAAATCATTAAATAAATCCAACAAATGAGTTCTTAAAATTCCTATAAAATTGTTATAGTAAAGATTTTAAGAAACCATCTGGGCCTGGAGCTTTTGATGGCTTCCAAGAGCCGACTGCTTTTCCTAATTCTACCGCAGTAATTTTTGCGTTTAAAATCTTAAGATCTTCTTCTATCAATTTCGGGACTGCACAATCTAGTGCAGATAGTGCAGATAGTCCTCAATCTGGTTCAAACTCGGGATTTTAGCATTCAGGGTTGAATTATCAAGATCGTAAAGATCCGTATAATTTGGCAAATTCTTTCGCTATCTTCATAGAAGCAGCGAGCACAGCACATAAACAAGTGTTTATGCTCAGCAAGTTGTACAGGAACTGACAGGGTATATAAAGGAGGAGGCACCAATCAGGCCAGTCTATGCTTAATATTACTATTGAGGCCTTTGACATTCAGGGATACAATATTCAAGTCAAAAAGAAGTGCACAGAGGGAGAAAAGACAATAGAAAACAAAACCATAGAGAGACAAAACTCCGACTTGGAGCCTATTAAATCCTAATCATTATCATTTAACAGATCAGCCGCCCGTCAGCCAGGCATGAACCATGGCTGGGAAGGCAAACGCAACGAGGCTTGTCAGAGGTGAGGAGCGGCGCATTCCAGGTATCTGCCAGGTACATACTGGGTATTTGCTCGAATAAAGTGTGTCGCAGCAGTATGTGGGAGAAGATTACATGGACACTTCTTCATTTTTATTATGACCGTGGGCAGTATTGTGCCAAAATTGTGAAAATGTTGATACTTTGTTTTTGAAAGCTGATTTTTAGGAATAGTTTTCGTAACTTTCCACCATTCCATGAGAACACATGCTGTTATAAATGTCTTCAAACAAGAAACCTCAGTTGAGTTATGCATATTTAATATATAGCGCATTTCAATTCAGAACAGAGAAAAGAGCAACAGTATCAGAGATATATCAGTATATCATTGACAAATACCCATTTTAAAACAATACTACAAACGATGTATGGCGAAATTCGATCAGACATACTTTATCAGTCAATGATTGTTGTATTCGAAACCCACCGTATCCCGGAAAGAGTGGTGGCTCTTGGTCAGTGCATGAATCATGGATGTGTATGTTTGGTCATGGAAATTGAAGAAGAAGAGAGCCTTTTTTTGAAAAGAAAAAAAAAACCCTTACATGGGTGTCCGCAGCAGTGCCTTACATTTTCAAAATAATGAATATTATTTTCAACCGGAGTGCTTCAATCAATGCCAGAACCATGCCGGACCGAACTATTATAAGAACATGCATAACAAATACCTGGCTACAGCAGATTACATGCCACAAAGAAACTATCTGTATCTGCCTCAGTCCATGACACAATATACAAACAATTATGGAGCACGTAACAATCCGATCGAGCTGAACCCACAGAACATCCAATTGATTGACTCCTGCAGCTACCTCACAACTCCCCTTGCATGACTGCACCGAATATGCATGCAATATAATGTAGGTAACTATTAAAGATGTACTTTATACAATGTGTGATTCTGTTTTTTCCGAATGAGACGCATATGTGTACCATCCATTATGCATGCAAGTACCATCAGGAAAAACTTTTTCATGTATAAGTTGTGCCGTGCCCCTTTTACCTCTTCTCCGTCATCTGTGAATATTACAGAGATCACGGCGTGAAGATCAGAAGATGCTGGAGCAGACTTCTGAAAGAAGATAAGAGGCAGTTAACAAGATTCATGGCAATATACTTAAATGTGCTGTGCCAGTCCGCTGTCAATTAGGGAACTTCCTGCGCATCCCTTAAATGTCATTCCACAATGTTTACGCCCCTCTGTTTTAAAGCAGGTCACCATATTGGCCTTTGACAAATCATTAAATAAATCCAACAAATGAG
>WSYH01007955.1:0-31024 GCA_036426205.1 Ascaphus truei | reverse complement strand
TTTTTTTTTTTTTTTTTTTTTTTTTCTTTTCACTTTTTTCTTCAATTCTTCCCCTCCCCCCACCCACCTTTCCATTTGTTCTATTTCCCATATTTTAAAAGTTATTTATATGTCATTTAATGTTATTAATGTTGTTATCCAGTATGCACATATACTTTGTTTTTTATGCTAATACTATGCATATTTTATTGCACTTGACTATTTGGGACACATGATTTTGGCTCCCCTTTAAGGTCTGTTTAACTTTCTATTTACACTTATATATATACTCAATTAGTGTAATTCATTACTGGATTAAATGCACTAACAGGGAGGTCTTCCAATTGTGGCCCGCCCCTATCAGTATATGAGCCTGATTGGCCATGCAGCCATTAGGTATTAACCAATGACGCACAGAATTAGACCTATAAAGGACCCCTAAACAGGTGTCCCAGATATCGCCTGAAGAAGTTTACTTTGTTAAACGAAACGCGTCGCGACTGTTGTGGCTGGCGGTTTTACTACCCACCACCAGTACACACTCAAGTGTACCGTTCCTGCTTATTTCCGATCATTTCTATGCTATCAAAAACGGACAGGCATCCTAAGGACACCTATTGAAGGCCCCGGTTCCTGCACATGTGTGCTACACTCTGCACCACGCTACCACACGTGGAGGACAGGAGAGTGAACAGAGACAGCCCCAGCGCGCGGGTCTGATCTCTCAGAACTGAGATTACCCTTCATACTTCCTATGTGATGCCCTACTCCTGTGATAGACACCAGAATCGGGGATTATTAAAGAAATTTTATATGTAAGTTACTAATTTTATTATTTGTTGCTAATACAATATCTATCTCTCATCTTGGTGCGCTTTTGTGTTTTTTCTTGCTTCCCTTTGAAAGGTGTAATTCTCCTTTAATAGGGATTCCCTATCCCAGCCGGGATGTCTTTACCCTGTGCCAGGTCCCTGGGCACAGTCTTCTTACTCAGCTACTATAACATAACTTTTACTCCTCTCAGAACTCTGGTAGACTACTCAGAACCACGCAGAACTCAGAACTAACTTTTAGACACAGTGCTGTGCCTTATGTATACTCTGGAAACTGACACACCTCTGACATCACTAACCATGGAGTCAGAGCCTGTGACCACTCCCATCCATACACAGGGCACCTCACCAGGGTGTGAGGGTAAACCTCCATAATTACTGCTGGCATGCCCACAACTTACCAGGCCTTACTGTCAGCAGGAGAGATGACTGTAGCCATTTTACATGACCGCTACATATATATATAATATTAGTGTATAATAATACTAATGTGATTACAAGAAAACTTATATATAAAGGACTAGGCTGCCTGGAAAAAATGACCGATACAGATCAAGAAATACTAAACAAAAATACATATAACCGGCGCCTATATTAATATAAAACCCATAAATCACCAATGGTGAATTCTGACCAAACAAATATCCAGTCCTTGATATCCAATCTGTATCCAGGTTATCTTGAATGAAGTCTCACAGCCCATACAAACAAACACAAAGAGCAATCATAGTGTAACACTGACAAACATGGCACTATACACCAACCAAAAACACCTATATACTAGACACAAACAAAGAATAACTAAATGACTGTTTAAATTTAAGAGTAAAAGTTATGTTAAAATAATTATTACTTAGAAGACAAACAATTGCCTCCAAGACAACAGAACATTGGCTGCGGGAGTCCCATCCGGTAGGGGTAAAATTAAAATCCTACTCACGACAGGATGGGTGTAAAACAGCTTGTCAGCAATTTCTCCTCTCCTCTCTTTCTTGTCAGACCTCTGAGGAGACTCCACACAGTCCTTACGGAGCTCAGACGCTGCTATGACACTCACCACTGCTCCGATCACAGACCCGCTGGTCACATGGCAGTCAGGTGACGTCATTAGTAAGCGCACTGGCGACAATATTTGTCCTGTCAAAAACCAGGACAAATGTCACGCATGCGCAGTCGGCACTCGCCATCTGCACATGCGTGAATGGTGAGTGTCGACGTTGCATGTGCGAAGAGAGCTTGTTGACCATGCTTGCGTGATCTGCACTTGCCGGCTGCTTGTGCGCATGCGCGTTCGGCACTTGTCGACTGCGCAGGCGCGAACAGCATTTGACGCTTGCTCATGCACATGCACGATGGGAGCTTGCCAGTCGCACATGCACAGTCGGGACGTGTTCTTTGCACATGCGCAGTCGGCGCTCACCAGGGGAATACAAAACCGGGACAGTACCCAAAAAATTCGGGACAGAGGTCTAAAACAGGACCATATGGGCTAAACCGAGACATCTGGTCACCCTAGCCAGTGTGCAATTTCTTTCTATTAAAGAATGTTTGTCATTTTACAGAACGTCAAAACAAAAAATACATACAGATAAATCGCAGATGATATGATCCATTCCAGAACTGTAACATGTCTGGATTTCAAACAATTTTCTAGGTTTGTTGAAATAGGGAGCATCCAAATATAAATCATTAACATCACATGATATAGTCTTTGCACCTTACACAGCCAAATTTTGTTGTGTCTATACATTACTTTTACAATTTTATAGTCTGAAATGATCTAAACTAATAAAATAATGAGCACAAACCAATTGCTTATAGTCATCAAACAAAATACATACAACATCTAACTTAGAAGATTAAGCTTCCAAGGGTTTATAGCTCAAAGGCTTCAACTCTTCTATAAAAAAAAGAAATTCTTTAAATGTTTCCTCATGGTTTCTAGCAGTGCCAGTGTAGGGATAACTAAAGGAGAAGCTTTTGTTCTCAAGTTAGTAGACAAATATAGTGCGGCTCCAGATCATTGCGCAATAAGACAAACCGACACAACTCTATATTTAACCTCATGTCTAAATGCAAAAGTGTAGATGCTGCATTAGTCCTCTGTCGCCTTGTAACAAACATACAAGGTAGCTCTTTATAGCTGTAAACAGTGTGTATCATTTAGTTGTGTACAGAATGATATTGGTAACTGTTCTTTAAAGAATGCCATATTCATTATGTTTATTGTTCCCTAAAACTCTTCTTGCCTGTGTATGATATCCACCAATTCAAATATGTTCAGCTAACAGAATGAGCTCTTAACTGTAATGTTATTTGGTGCACATTCTAGTCATTTTGATAACATTGAAAATAATAAGCTTGTTATTTTTCTCAACTTCTAGGAATTTGAAAGATGGCTGAAAAGTCAGAACATTAACTATGTGGTGGCAAAATGAGGATGAAAGGGTAACAGTCACTTTACCAGAGAAACATCCTATCCAAATGTGTTGCTTTCATCCATTTGCTGCTCTGTGCAGCTCTCAACATGCAGTAATCTTTACATGATGCTTACTTCTTGCTAACCTGATAATACTAAAATAACCTTCATTTGAACTCTGCCGTCTCTGGATTATGTCGATTTTCTCTATAGGGTGGATGAAAGTAATTCTGCAAAGATTGAGGACTTGATCATGAGCTCCTCTCTTTTAAATCTCCAGCCAAACCCCTTTCCCCTCCCACCCCCACACTACCTTTTTAATTAATATTTTTCCTGTTGACGGGGTTGATGCCTCACTAACCTGCAGGAAAGGGGAGTAGCAGGGTGTGAAGTTTATGGCCTGTCTAGACATCTGTGTCAATATTTTGTCCAGTCCCCAGGTGAACAATGGTGTGTGGAGGAAGTGGGGGGCCGCCAATGTACCTTATGAGGGCAACAAACCTATTTACAGGCCAGTTGTAGATTACTGAAAGCTAAAAGACATCAATTCCCCAAAATGAAAAGATTGCATTCACTACCAGCAAAAGATCCTCACATAGTTTGGCTTGGGTGCAAACCCTTGGCATCTCTAGTCCCTAAAATAAAAACACTGAAGGGTGCCAGTTAGCTGTATTGGTCCCAGAAAGAGTATGACACTTTGTGGACTATTATATTTCTTAATGGACCAACCTATCAATTGTATAATGTAGTCTTGTGCACAAGCTTTCCTTCCTGCAGAGGTTTCTGCATCAGAAAATCCAGAAATATGTAAATATGTATTGATGACATACTGTAACTGTGAGTTGGTGAACTACAGCTACATTATCAACACACATACAGCTAATTGTATCAACATGAGATTGTTGGTAGGGGTGAATACTTCTGCAAGCCACTGTACATAAACATGCAAATATATACCTATAAATACCCACCCTTCGTTGCTCCAATATGCTATGTAACAATATAAAAAACAGAGAAAATGCAAGGAATGGTAGATTTCTGAAGGACAGAGAACAGCAGTAATAGCTGCACTGGACCCTGTGTCCCTTCCCTTCTGTAATGATTTTTCCTAATATATAGCAAATACAAATACCACTTATGAGCACATTCACATGTCTCAGAGAGGCCCACAAACTTGTTTTCCCATTATCTCTTAGCATACTGTACCATACTACCACTGCAACCAGGGATTCTGGGTAATGGCGTGCAAATGAGCACCCCCCAGTGTGTCCCTTTTTGGCTCTTATCCATTTTAACATGAATCTCTATAAGCTTATGCCAGCCGCATTACACAGCTGTTCAGCACAGCCTGGGTTAAAGAAGTGTGTGGCCAGTAAACCTACTCACAGACAGTTATTCAACCTACACCTTGAGAAAGGCAGTATTACTGCCGAAACGTTGGATTCCTTGGCACAATAACCCCCTTTTCATTGATGATTAAGACTGTGTGCCTGATTCTTCTTCTTCACTTCTTCAGTAAACCTACTCACAGACAGTTATTTTGACCTTTTGGGTCTCATCAGTGTAAGAATGGTTATTGGCTTTGCAATGTGAAGCTGGTAGTATTTACAACCAGATACAAAGTAAGTAATGGTGAGTAAAAAAGTGACAAAAACCCTCCATAGTACAGTTTGCGGTGGAGGGTTTTTGTCACTTTTGTACTCACTGTAACTTACTTTGTGCCCAATATATATAGGGATTCTGCTATACTGTACAGTGAAATAACACAAACATAAGCTGTGTAGCAGAAAATTGAAGAGAGAAGTAGATCCAGGTAGCCAAAACTGGGAATAACTATTGGGCTATTTATAAAGCACGTACTCGGACATGACTGGGTGAATGCTATCTCTGGGATACAATAAAGCAACACATTGTTTTATTGTTTCAGTGGGATACAGGAGAGGGCCTTAATGGGTCTTAGACTATAGTTTGGATTCCACTCAGGATTTTGTTCACAGAAGTACTATAACAATGTCCAATAAACTCTTCCTGATTCACTGATCTTCCTGGACTGGACATAACTTTATTTTACTGCTCACATCATTCCTTTAAACTGTTGTTTCATGTCAACACCTCCATGGATCTTTTATGAAACCATCATATGTTATATCTGTAGAATTACCCCTCTAGAGTTTTATCCTACAGGACCCTTCCCCACACCACTGTGACCGACATCATTTTAAAGAAACACACTTTTAATAAAGAGGAATGAACTGGTGTTTTAAAGCCTTATTAGTGTTTTAGTTTGGCTCCAAGAAGCACATTTATGTGTCTTCTCGTAGTGTCCTTTGAGACATGGCTTATTAGAGCTAATTGGTTGCAGAGTGCACATATAACATTTTAGAGATGCAGTGTCTGGGAAATATTTTGTCTCCCCAGTTTTCTGCACTTCAGACAGGAGCCTTCCTCCTTGCCTTTATTTTGTAGGAGCATTTCTGGCTGTCATACAGTAATTCCAGTATCTCAATAGACTCCTATTATTTTAGTCTTGAGCTCATCTTAGCTGTTGAAGTATTATAAAAGCTACAGTGTAGAATGTGTCTATTGGGGAGAATCTAAATATGGCCCATATTGTCCCAAAGAATATAAATGACTGCTGTTTATTGCTTGCTCTTAGGCAGATAGTATGTTACATATTAAATCAGACATAATAACCTGAAATGTTGCTCTTTGCTGCAAGTATTTAACACTCATCTTCATACCTTGTTGATCTGTGAAGTTATTAGTCACAGCAATTTGTTTTCTAACCATAATGGTAATTGTTTCTTTCCCTTTGCATAATTCGTTACTACCAAAATACATTTGTTTGATCAGTTTAGAACTCGCGTGTATAGAGATCCTGTCATCAGCATTCACATGCATAGCATTGCTTAGTACATTGTTTATACAGGAAATCCAAGCAATGAAACATGAAAGGATTTGATATTGCAACGAAACAAAGATTACATCTGAATTTAATCGAAAGCCAAATGCCTATTCACAGATAAGAATACCTTCTTTAATCAGTGAATAGTTGTTTATTTTCCTGTTTTATTCTTAATCCCAATAGCTCTCACTTATCCGTCCCTGTTTTTATTGCACACTGGCTTTAATGTGTGAAGTATTCCTTCCTACTGTATATCCCGTGTTACAGATTTGAGTCCCACAATCCGCTTCCCAGACTGTCTGCAATAATAATATATCTACTTGAAGCTGCAATCTCAGCTAGTGAGCTGATGATTCATTCCTTTCTGTCATTGATTCTTCAATTTCCTACAACCTGGCACATCTGTTCTTAACATGTTTGTATTTACACTACTTAAGGTTTTGCCATGGACAAAGCCCACTGCATAAGACATTTTTATTTAAAAAGTTTGTGTGGCAGTCAAATTCAGCCAAACATTTTTAACCAAGGCGTTTTTTTGTGGCGGACAGTCCTGGCACTTTTTTCAGCATCTTTTTTTTTACGGATCAACAAGGAACGTAATATAGTGATTATGAAATGTTTACAAATTGGGCTCATTATGGGTGGCTAAATGTTTTTATTTTTTTCTACCATATTTCTTAATTTGAAGTTTAATGATTGTAATGATTAAGATGTGAATTGCTTTGTAATGATTAAGATGTGAATTGCTTTGTCTTTGCATAATGTTCCTGCACATGTTTCCTTGCGAAAACACCCCTGTTTTTACCTTGCTAGATGTCCTTGAGACATATCTGCAAAGTTGCATTATGTCGTTTCGACAACAAGGGATTTCATATGAGCCCAAAATATTTTGCATCTAGACCTGAATAGTGCAGGTTCACTACTGCCAGCGAGCTTCAAATGTGCAGCTCTTTGTTCTTGTATATGAGGATTTGGATGTGTGATCTTCACTACATCGGTTAAGCCGGGGGTGAGCATACTTGGGGAAAGGGCCACAAGATTTATATATATTTATATATACTGTATATATATATGTAACGGGTATTCCCTTTCGTCTGACCCACCCAATCTCATATTTACCCGTGTGGTCTAACCAGCCCCCATTACATGGTCGTGTCTGGTGGTGCACCTGTAGGCAACAGGACTCCTGAGTCTCCCGCATGATGGTATTCGGGGATTGTCAATCCAGACAGGCAGCTGAAGTAGTGTGTGCGAGTCCTACCTATATCACGTGCAGCGCCTCCACCTCATCAGGGTCTATGCGTCCGCAGGGAGATGGTCCTGATGAAGAACTCCTTCTTGATGATGCCGTCCACTGGAGAGTAACTTCACACTCACAGAGTGGGGGTATCTTTGAACAGGGCATCTTTATTGATCTCGTATGGGCAAGCTGCCCTTCAGAGCCAGCTGTCTCAGCCGCACATATTGATTTGCTGTCCCTTTGATAGGTACGCCCTCCCAATGGAGTGGGATCCCCTCTCCCCGTAGGGAGATCACCCCTGTGCCAGGTCCCTGGACACAGTGTGGCTCTTATTAAGTCTGATGTAGAAATGGAGCACTAGTGGATCCTTACTTCCCAACGCACTCCAACAACTCAGCAACAACCTAACTTTGGGCAGTCCTGTGCCTTATATACTTCAGGAACTGTCACAGCTCTGATGTCACTAACTGTGGACTCAGAGCATGTAGCCACTCCCACCCATACATAGGGCACCTCACCAGGGTGTGAGGGCAAACCTCCATGATTACTGCTGGCATCCCTGAAACTACCCATATATTGCCTTATTACCTGCATCACCTATATACCGGCGTCAAACCTTCTTTCCTAAACACACTCCATAGTGCCTGGTAGTGGCCTCGATAATTGGGGTTACCCTATTTTTTCCATCCATGAAACTTACCAGGTTTACTGCCAGCAGGGGAGACAACTGCAGACCATTTTACATGCATGGCCACACATGGCGCCACACATGGTGACACACACACACGCACACGCACACGCACACGCACACACACACACACACACACACACACACACACACACACACACAGCACCCCTCACACCATCCACACACCACACCAACGACTCAAATGAAACACTCAGTGCCACCTTTTGTTTCAAGCTCGTATTACACAAGCCAATCCTCAGCCAATCCTCAAGCCAAGCATTGCTGTTTTAAACACAGCTTTTAGACAGAGGCTGGGATGAGATGCAAGCCATTAGACCCACTCACATACTGTTTTTTTTTTTTTTTTTTTCCTCAGAGAGGGTATCAACCCTCTCGCTCATCGGATCCCAGTCCACTTCAGTGGATAGGGAGCTTGCC
This sequence comes from Ascaphus truei, assembly GCA_036426205.1. Lineage (NCBI taxonomy): Eukaryota > Metazoa > Chordata > Amphibia > Anura > Ascaphidae > Ascaphus > Ascaphus truei. Next base: position 22,522 of record WSYH01007955.1, on the reverse strand, counting down.
CTTGGACTGTCCAACCGAAGTCAGGCCTGCCCTCATTGCCCAGTTTCCCTGGAGGTTTCAGCCCGAAAGCCTAGGTCTCCAGGGACATTGATGCCTTCCTCCGTTAGGATTCAGGACATCCGTCTCTTCCTCCCTCTGGCCCGAGGCCCACAAGGGAGTTCACATCATATCCCCTCTTTCGAGGGTTGTGCGGGTGCACCCCAGCCCCGAAGGGCTGGTTGTTCGAATGCCATCCCCCCTTAGCCCGAAGGCTCAGGGGCCTGGACACCACCTCTCAACGAGCTAGAGGGCCAAATGCTTGCCACAGACCTTTCCTACTGGAGCCCCATGTAGGATAGTACTGCAGTTGGTCATAGCTGTGCAGGTCGAGAGGAGCACTCATCTCGCCTTGATCTTAGCCAATGCAAAGCCATTAGACCCACTCACATACATGTTTCAACCTTGATGGGTATCATAAGTGTGAGGTTGGTCTTAATGGCAAAGCAGGTTTGAGACTAGACTAGGTAATCACCACTGTCATTAAGGTTATGGTGGGTAAAAAAAGTGACAAAAACCCTCCACAGTAAAGCATAAAGAAACTGTAAATATTACTGTATGTTCATTTGCATGTCTTAGACAGGTCTGCAACCCTGTCTTTCCCCATTGTCACCCAGCATACAGCGCTTCCACTGCAGCAAAGGATTCTGGGAAATGACATGCAAATGAGCACTCAGTGCCACCTTTTGTCTCAAACTCGTATTACACAAGCCAATCCTGAAGCCAATGCATGCTTTTTAAACACAGCTTTTAGACAGAGGCTGGGATGAGATGCAAAGCCATTAGACCCACTCACATACAGAACATGTTTCAACCTTGATGGGTATCATCAGTGTGAGGTTGGTCTTAATGGCAAAGCAGGTTTGAGACTAGACTAGGGGGAAAGACAGGGTTGCAGACCTGTTTAATACATGCAAATGAACATACAGTAATATTTACAGTTGCTTTATGCTTTACTGTGGAGGGTTTTTGTCACTTTTTTTATCCACCATAACCTTAATGACAGTGGTGATTACCTAGTCTAGTCTCAAACCTGCTTTTTTATTTCATTTTTGCTTTCCTTATGAAATCTCCTCTTGCCCTTTCCAACACTTTTTCATTTTTTAAGCGTGATGCTCTTTTCAGGAGATATAAGCTTTTAAAAAGTGTCCAAGATGTTAAAATGGTGCAGTCTAAAGGTTACCATGGTAACCTCAAAAGCTAGAAATTCTAAAAAAAAAAAAAAAAAAAAAAAAAGCTTCTGGGGGTGATTGCTGTTTTAAGACATTTTGTTATTCATATTGCAACAATACTCCAGAAGGATTTTAACTTATGTGTGTACATATAGCAGTTGTTTGTACAATTGATGATGTTACCTTTTATGAAATAGACACATGAGGAGAAGGCTAAGGAAGTCAAAGCAACAATAATTGAGCACTAAAGACGTAGGATTCCAAGCTATAAGATGCTATTACTATCACTGTTAGCAAAGTAGAACAGTATAGAGAAGAGTTTGGGGTCTTTTAATTCCAAAGCCAGACTCAACTAAACTATTCCTCAGGACTACAATACCAAGTGTATTCCTTGCTCTTATAACCTGCGTCTTCTGAACAAACCATTTGCGTCATTGTACAGTTAACTATGCATTTTCCTTTCCTCTGTGTTCAGTCCTGCATGTGGCTCCCATGAGTGCAATAACTATCACCTTAAAAAAGTACAGCCCATAAAGATCATCCTGATAAAGGAAACGAAAAGGTGAACTAAAATCAGGGAGAAATGTGACTTGTGGATATGTGTTATTTTATCACTCAGCGTACATCCTTACACACAGTACTGCTATCCTAAAGTTACTTCATCTGTTCAATTAATTTGAAATACAGATTTATATAAAACATGGTCTGCTTACAAGAAGCCCCTTTGGTCCTCTAGCACTGTTCGAAGATTGCACAAAAATAACAATAAATTCCTTATCACGCTGCCTTTTATACTGTTGCCTGATAATTCAATAGCCAACAAAAATGTCTTTGTTGAAATGCTGCTGCAATCCTCTTTTTTTTTTTTTTTTTTACACACAATTGAACAGAGAAATATAATAGAATTGAGCTTCCCATGTACCAGTGGGAAAACATGTTCAAGGGAATCTCTGAAAGCCTACAGAACAAATTGTTTAGGGTTGCACATACTGTATGACTTGTCAATGCCTTTTACTTGTATTTCAGAGCGTGGCCAATTCTTTCTGAAGCTTTACTCCATCTTGTAAGACTGTGATTTAAATAAATCATTCTTTCGGAACTAAACAAACAAAAATAATAATATAGCGTGATTCGAAACTCACTGCTGGATGCAGGTACATTCATCTACAATGCTGTATGGTTGGAGAGACCCTATGAAACTTTCCACAAAAACTCTTTTTTAACCATCAGTGCATCCTATTTTTATTTGTGCATATTTGCAATTAGGGCTCTGCTGATTCAGGACCTGGTATGTCATACAGGACACGGCTATGTAGAAGGTATTTTTGTTTGCATGATCTTTTCCCATCCTTGATATCTTTTCCAGTATAGCAACACTGTGTTCTTACAACAAAAGGCCCCATGGAGTATGAGATCCCTATGGATGCAGTAAAAGAAGCCTCTGACAAAAATAAAACAACATTTAATGGCTGAGCATCTAAAATAGTGAAGGCAACAGGCTAAAAAATGCATATAAAAGAGATATACTAATATTTCAGCTGTAGATGACCTCTGCTATAATAATCTATGGGGCCACCTAGGTAAGTATGACGACATGTGATGTGCTAAAATCTATAACAAAAACTGCCACTGTGAAACTGGGCTAACGTATCCCCGAGTGGGTGTACTAAACGTGTAACAGTGAAACTGTGAACCATCATGTGGAAAAATCAGTAAGCATAGGAGAGTGTCAGAGGGAATAGGTGAGGATATTATATCTACAAGAGAATAGATATTGTAGTGCACATTTAGTACTAAAACAGAGCTGGTGTCTCAGATGTAGGGTGGATAATACCCTCTATCAGTCTCTTTATGGGCTTAATGCTGAGCGGTGAGGAAATCCTCATGTTGCCCCTGACTGTGAGCCGGGTGCACTTACTGCGTCACAACTGGTGATGTCAGAATAAGTCAGTGAAACTATGACCATCAGATAGAAAAACCAGTGTACTCCCAAAGAAGTGCTGATTGGACGAAATGTGCGTCGGGTCATTCTGAAGTCACCAGTTGTGATGCAGTGAACACGACCAGCTTATAGTCAGGGGAAGCATGAGGATTTACTCAATGCTCAGCATTAAGTCCCATATAGAGACTGATAGAGGGTAATATACACCCTATGTCTGAGGGACCCCAGCACTGTTTTAGCACTGAGTGTGCACCACAATATTTACTCTTGTAGATATAATATCCTCACTTATTTTCTCTGACACTCTCCTATGCTTACTGATTTTTCCACCTGATGGTTCACAGTTTCACTGTTACACGTTTAGCACACCCACTCTGGGATATGTTAGCCCAGGCTCACAGTGGCAGTTTTGTTATAGATTTTAGCACACAAGGTTGTAGCAATCCAGCATGTCACATGGCGACATACTTACCTGGTTGGTCCCATAGATTATTATAGCAGAGGTCATCTCACGCTGAAATATTGAAGAAATTCAAAGTATCCCCTCCTCACTCACAATCAACTTACCAACACAAGTGTATAGTAGTATCAAAGTCATTTAGTGGCTTTAATAGCAGACTTACAGCGATACAACACAACTTTTTGGGGGTAACCCCATCAACAGGTGAAATTATTGATTGGACGTGACAAAGGGGTAACCCCAAAATGTTGTGTTGTGTCGCTGTAAGTCTGCTATTCAAGCCACTAAAAGAGTTTGATACTACGCATGTGTTGACAAGCTGTTTGTGAGTACGGACGGGATACTTTATATTTCTTCAATGTTCCATGAAACAGCAGGTCACTGTTTTGTCTCCTCCTTGCACCACTTGATGATGGTTACATGAAGACGGATCTGGTGAGTGCATATTGTGCCTGAAATATGTGGGTTTGTGATCAGCTGAAATATTAGTATATCTCTTTTATATGAGTATGAGTTTAAAACAAATGGCCAGTTTGACTAAAAAAATGTTGCATCATTGTTGCTTTAGTTCATATGAATCTCCCTTTAAAACAGTATCTATTGCATATTTCATAGCATATTTGTTACTGGGCTGTTCAAAGGCTTCCAAACTTAAATTTTAAAAGCTAATAAACATCTCAAGCTATGAAGCAAGTTGTGAGAGTGGTAGGAAGATTTTACATTATTACTTTTCCTTTATAGCAACTCTATTATAATAGAACTTGGGTTCAAGGAAGCAAATTGAACCATATTTTTGGTCACATATTTGTTTCTGTAAGTAATTTTTTAAGTGTATTTTACATACTTGTAGTTGTTAAATATGTTTCTTGACTTTGGCATTTGAATGTCTAAATATAGCTGTTTTATCTAACGTTAAAAGTCAATAAACATTCTGTAACTTTACTAAATCTAGTCCCTTATGTTCAACCAGACTACTTAGATGAACCAACAACACACTGCTCAGTATTCCTCAATTTCAATTCCCAAGATTGTTCCAAAGCCTTCTGCTGAGAATGCTCTTTTTCCAAACTGCCCATCAGCATTAGGAAAGCTCCCATTGGGCAATCTTTTAACAATAAGAACCACCATTCCTGTGAAGCATTTGGGCACTAGCCTCAATTGTTCAACATATTGATCCGCACTGCAAAACCCTTGGGTAGTCAGCTCGCTAAACAAATATTGATTGATGGATAAAATAAGAATCCTAGGGGTCATTCATTACACTGTAATAGTGCTGATTGTGGCACTATCTTACTGAAACTCCCATTGGCTTTAGAGGGGTTTTCCGAGCATACTGCCCCAATTTGCACAATCACAGCTCAATAAATAATCCTTTTAGAATTATTATTTTGATTTATTTGTTAATATGAACTTGTGGACAGTGTGGGATTATTTATCTTTACTATTCCATTACTAGAAAATCAGAAAAGAGGGTGTTATGTCACGGACGTGTTAATGTATATCATGGTTATTCAATAATTGTTAGGAGAGGACACTTGTATTACACATTTGTATTACAGAGTAATATGTTTGACTTTTTAATGGCCCTTTGCACAATTATGGGGCTGTGTAATGGGCCTGAACATTATTTTACGTGTTTAAATTTCTCGTCAATAAATTTTTAAGTGGTTGGCTGATATGAAGTGATGATTTCCGACATGTATGTTGGTGCTAGGCTGTGTGTGATTGTATAGATTGTTTATTGGACTCAATTCATTGTCTGATTGGTAGCCAGTGAAGTTGTCTCAGGGTTCCACTTACATGGTCGTATCTGCGCAGGTTGATGATAGTTCGAGTTTCTTTCCTATATTGAGTCTTGAGTCTTTTGATAAATCATAGGTGGAAGAGGCAGGACATGACTGTTTGTTTATTTTACTTGTTCTTCCATTGTGAGATTACGATCAATGGTGATGCCCAGGACCAACTTCTGGTCAACTCTTTGGATAACGCTCGTGATCTCTTTAAAAACCCAAACTTTATGCTTTTTCAAAAAGGCAATCACTGCAATCACTGCTTCCCCTAGCGGTGTACTACGTTTGTAGGGCAACCAAACCATGTGATTACAGATATACCAGTTACAAATCGAACTATTTTGCATATCAATTTCTAGTACTGTATGCTCACTTATCCCTACAACTGAAAACTAGGTGAGTGGTAGGTGTAGATTGCAGGAATTAAAACATGCCTATTGTTGCAAAGTGGTAGAAAAGAGTTGCTGCAAAACTAGATAGGGGTAGCAGGAGACCTACCAGACTGGTCCATTATCAGGGCCCAAATGTTGATGGTGGTATGTCCTAAAATGTAAAACAAAATATTGTTTGATTAGATTTTGTAATGTGCTGCTAATTATGTGTTGCATGATTTATATAAGTTATGGACAGATATTTGTTTTTGTATAGCATACCACATTTGGGCTTATGGTTTGACTCCCATTTAACATTTGGGATGCACAATAATACCCTGACATCCAAATCTTATGCCAAACAAGGTGTACTTTACAGGAACAAATACTCCCTAAGCCTGCTGGTCAGAAAGCGTATCGCACAGCAGATGCTAATGCCAATAATAGACTTTGGGGACATAGTATATGGCACAGCACCCCAAACCCACCTTAGCAAACTTGATACCCTCTACAATTCAATATGCCATTTGTTCTCCAATGCAACTATAACACATATCACTGCAAAATGCTCAAAGAACTAGATTGGTCATCACTTGAGTCTTTGGCGCACAGTTCATCTCTCCTGTCTTGCCTTCAAATACTTTCTGGGCAAGCTACCCGCCTATCTGAACAAGCTCCTCACCCCCATTACATGCAACACTTATCATCTGAGATCTGACTCCAAAAGGTTGTTCATGGTCCCATGGTTCAACAAAGTATCCGGCTGCTCCTCCTTCTCTTACAACTGGAACAATCTACCGGAGACTCTCACACCCGCCACCAGTCTAAATTCTTTCAAAACTAAAGCGGTCTCACATTTTAATCTGGACTATAACTGTTACAGTACATACGCCTATAACATATATTATCCCTTACTGTGCATGGAATGTCTTGTATATAATGTATAACCTTGCTCAATTAATATAACAATGTATTTGTAACCATGTATCTGTCATCATAACTCTGCCCAGGACATACTTGAAAACGAGAGGTAACTCTCCATGTATTACTTCCTGGTAAAACATTTAATAAATAAATAAATTAATTAATATTAAAATACTTGGAATAATAGTATCTTATATACACAAATACATCTAATAAAAGTGTCAAGATAACACTAAGGCCCAGATCAACAAAAGCATGCTAAGCTTAGAGTGTCAGGGTTACATTCCTTTACTAATGATAGTAATTGCCGCTATTTGTGAATGGATGTAAATGGGTAGCAATGGCTTTCATAATGAATATACCCAGTGGATTTTTGAAGTGAAACTTCCTTAGTGGCACCTCATTCAAACTAGGGCAAAAAAGAATTGTGGAGACAGAAATGAAACGGATGTGACGTCAGTGCTGGCAGTTGAGGCCGGCCTGTGTTCTGGCTCAGCCCGACCCCAACACTGACATCACACCCGCTCCACAAATCAGATGCGGCGGCGGCGGCGGCGGTGGCGGCGGCGGCGGTGGCGCCGCTCCTAATGGCCCCCGCTCCCCCCACACGGCCGCAGACATATGCGGCGCCGGCGGCGATAGCCGCCGGCGCCGCTCCTAACGCTACTATACGTCCCAGTGACGTCAGGCGCTGGTGGGGGAACTCCGTCAGCTGTCTGAAGCTGCTCCGGTCCCACCGCTGTTATTCCTCTTATGTCAGAAGCATACAGACTCCTCTGTCACCCTGCAAGTCCCCCTGCCCCCGGAGCAAACACTCATGGCCCCGGCTTTGCACTCCTCTGTCACCCTGCAAGTCCCCCTACCCCCGGAGCAAACACTCATGGCCCCGGCTTTGCACTCCTCTGTCACCCTGCAAGTCCCCCTGCCCCCGGAGCAAACACTCATGGCCCCGGCTTTGCACTCCTCTGTCACCCTGCAAGTCCCCCTGCCCCCGGAGCAAACACACTCAAACACACTGACACAAACAAACACACATAATTACATACACATACCTCCGCAGGTGGGCTTGCTGCCACAGGATACACGGGCTGGAGAGTCCTCTGCCGCGGGGCTGGACACTCCTCTGCCGCCGGGCGGGAGACTCCTCTGCCGCGGGGCGGGAGACTCCTCTGCGGCGCCGTTCCCCGCCCACTGCCATGCCGCGCGCCATGCATGCGCAGAAGCGGCTGGCAGCGGCGCCTGGGAATAGGGTGGTTTGAGCGCGCCGCCGGGGGGGGGGGTGCGGCGAAGGCGGGAGCTTGCAGCGCGCCAGCCGCGGAGGTTTGGTGATGGGGGGTACCGTGATCGCGCCATCCCGGAGGGTTGTGTGGGAAGGGGGAGATTGAGCGTGTCGCCGGGGGGTGGGGAAGGGGGGCTTGACGCGCGGCCGCCGGGGGGTGGGGGGGTATCTGCTCACAAGACTCAGACTGAGCCCCCCCAGGTAACCGCAGCTCCGTCGTGGCGGGTGGGGGGAGTCAGGAGAGAGGGAGCAAGACACAGCAGAGGACATACGGTACCACAGCGAGATACACTACACTGACAGACACACACACACTGAAAGACACACACACACTGACATACACACCAATGACGGACACACACATTGACTGACACATTACACAAATGAAACACAACACTTACTCTGACGCACACACAACAATGACTGACACACACACACAACACTTACTCTGACCGACGCCTGACGCCGAGCACACATCTGACGCCACGCGCACCACACCGCCGCACGCACACTGACGCCGCAGCGACAACTGAGCACGCACGCGACCTTGACACACACTGACACAGCACGCACAACCCCGAGTGATGTACATCGAACACCGCGGCCCGAATGACGGATGCCTATCCTTCCCCCCCAATGTGCAAGACCCTCACCCACACCCGGTAACATGCAATGTCGTAGTACTGACTGCCAATAAACACTACACACACACACGACGCAAGCACAATGTGCGCACGCCGCGCACGCAACTGACTGTCACCACATACGCACACACACTGACGCACACACATACGCACGCACACTGACTGACCACACATAACACTCAACTAGCCCGACACCAGTATGACATCACCACAACCACAGAGACTCGAGAGAGACAATACACATCCAACACCTAGACACAACACTACACTACACACCAAATACGAAAACCACAACACACACACACACACACACACACACACAAAATGACTGACACAAATACACACACTGACCGGTACAGATACATACACTGACCGGCACAGATACATACACTGACTGACACACACACACACAAACAAACACATACATACTCACTGACTGACACACTGACACATGTGTGCCGAGCACGCGCGTTATAAGTCAATTTCTGTGACAAAAGTCAATGAAGTTTCACTTACTATGCGCGTGCACAGCACACACAGCTTTTTGTTCCTAAAGATGCAGTCATACTTGAGTGAACTAATGGCAGCGCTACCTTTATTAGGTTAAAAATACTGTAGGTATCAAAAAAGCACTTAAAAAAAATAAAGATGCAGTCAATAAACTACCTTAAACTTTAGGTTACAATGTTTATTAACATGTAAACTTTAAAAAAAATGATTTCAAATATTGACAGTACCTTTAGCAAAACAAAAACAAATGGCCTTTTTTAACCCATTAACCATATTACTGCCATTTATTCAGTTTGTTCTTATATTAGTCACTACAGGCATACCCCGGTTTAAGGACACTCACTTTAAGTATACTCGCGAGTAAGGACATATCGCCCAGTAGGCAAACGGCAGCTCACGCATGCGCCAGATGTAGTTTTTGACCAGCCTACAATTATTTTGCAATTATTTTGCTGCTATACAATAACGCCCCACTATGTCTAGTACTAAAATGATATAGTGACAGGATTCTTCATTACAGTGTCACAACAAAATTAGACACCCAGTGTTTAGATAACCTATATGTCTAACACTTTTAGCAATAGCTATCTAACACTGGAATGCCATTATTTGCTGTATAAGATCCTGCACATAAGTGCCCTTGCAAACAGATTGCAGCAGATAATTAATGCTTTGCAATGCTAGAATTAAGTGTCTACCAGCAGATCTCAGTTAACTAATTGCCAACTAAATGGTATATATACTGCTCATACTCTATGCAACGCCACTCCTGATGACGCCAAGAATGGTGAAACGCGTAGAGTGACGTTGCCTCTACCCACCGGAACCTTCGGATACGGATGACGTCACTTCCGGTCGCCGGAACGCATCCGTGACTTGTTTTTTTACAGTACAATAGTAGTTTTAGAAGGGCTTGCTTAGCTAGGCCTGTATCTCACACAACATATTAATCTTATTACTAGTGGGGGGGAGTGTTGTGTTGAAGAAAAGGCAAGTTAGAAGGGCTTAGCTTATCGCACTTGCGCATGCGTGGCATGGTTTGTCAGAGGTGTTGATAATCAACAATTAATAATCAACAAGGTCCCAGGTCCCAACCAAAGAGAATAACACGCAGGCGCAGAACTGTTAGAGCAGGCTCGGGAAGATTAATGAAACCACAAAGCCAACCATTTGAAAATGAATGGTTTGTCAGAGGTGTTGATAAGAAGTTGAAATCCTTGAGCCTTGTGTGTGTCTTGTGTGTGTGTGCGGTGGGGGGGGGGAGTGTGAGCTGTATGAAGGATTGTACTGTAGTTCAAAGACATATTCTCAACAGGTCATCATAAAGTTTTGATCCCCACACCCCCAACTAAAAATCACAGTACTACAGTATGCCACCCACCTCAGAAAGAACGTACATGACTAGTGTGAAATTAAAAAGCAACAGTACTGTTTGAATCTCATACTGAAACCCCCAAAAATATATATTTGTAAAACTTGAATTAAAAAATAAAATTTATTTTTTAACCGACCCCCTATTGCAGACCTGAAATTCTTATTCACAGTTCAACAAAGCATTGCACTTCACATACTGTAATGTAATCCAAGGGCATTTCTCTTGCCTGTTATTAAAAAAAAGTCAAAATGAGACATACAGCACAGTACAGTACACACATGCGCATACCAGTAAAAGAAAAACAGTAGTACTGTTGCAAAAGTTGAAAGAATTGAATAAAAATAATACATACTGTATAAAATAAAAGATATACATTTTTATTTTTGGTGTTTATAAGAAAAGTTGTGAAGATGACAGTGCTGTACAATGTAAAAAAAGATTTGAAGATTAAAAAGCAGCATACCAGTACTGTACAGTATAAGGTTTTCTATAAAGTTCACAATTGTTATATCAATAAAAATGGCACTGTCACTAAATGTTTGCCTACACGGCAAACAATGCGCAAACAACTTTAAAAAAAAAAGAGATATTGGAGGTCCATCCAAATCCCTTCTTTTGTCTTTTTCCACTTGATGTCAAAGTTTCTTTTCTGGGGAAAAAGAAACAAATATGCTATTATTACCGGTATTGAGCATGCGTCAAGTCGTGTCATTGGGAATTAAAGCAGCCGTTCAAGCAATATCCTACAGTACATCTGTGTCTGTAGGATGAGAACAAACTTCTGATTGGCTCTGACTCTTCAACCCCACCCTCTCCCTACATTTTTAAGCTGCAGCGTCATGTTCTTCGACGGCCAATCAAATCATTCTTCAAAGTGCACTCAACAGAGAAACATCCCCTCAACTCGTATACAGTATTATACAGTATTGTCCCCTCAACTCGCATGCAGTATTGTATTGATGCACTATAAAGTACGTACAGTATTGTTTAAAAATAATTTTGTTTTGACACACGCAAGCATGAACTGCATCTCTAAACTTACGGTAATACTGTCATTTACTGTACAGTACAGTATAGTGTAATACAGTGTAGTACATTACTGTACTGTAAATTTACCTTCATTATAAACTTTGCCAAACAGGAGGTGATGAGTCACTGTGACTCCTCAAGTCTTCATTATAATTGACAGGTGACAGCTTACCTGGTACACTTGTACAGTAGTTGACAGCTGATGAAGCGGGAAATCATTTTGGTACTGGTAAATGCAAGCTTGCTGGTACCTGTACGCGAAATCATGCTCAGGGTGGAAATTTTCCAGGTATTCAGGCGGGGACAGGTACAAAGGATTGCCGTTCACCAGGTTATCACTGACGGTCGGACCGGCCGGGCTGGTGCTGTTGCTGGCACATTGCTGGATCGGGATTGACTATTCTTATATGGGTTAAAACCGATCTTTCTTCTTTTGAAATTGCCATGATCAAACATACTGTGAAATTCTGGCATGACACCCCAGTACCCGCAAATCTCTCCGGCAGGAGGGGCAATGCGAAAAAAACAATGATCGTTACTTAAGGTTTTTCTTATCGCACGCTTCCACCCATGAACGTCTGGTGAAAACTTGTAAAAATCGTAGTTCGAAATTAAATATTCATATATTTCAGATACAGTCGCCATTTTATCTGCTGCAGCATTTATTGCAGAATATATTAAAAATGCATAACTACAGTCAGGTTTTTTATACGACTGTGGTATAGCCTTAATGTCCACTCAGCTCAGCTATTGTGCGGGGAAAGAAAAAGGCACACATTGAGTATTTAAAGCTTTTTATTAAGAACGCCTAATTTGATAACGTCTTCGAAAAATCGAGGTCAATTCACAATGGGCCACTGTAAGTATGTACCAGTATAGACGTGGGTGCTATCTGTTTTAAACACCTGCACCCTTACATTGTAGCAAAGTATACTGTAGCACTGTACCATGCACATTACAATTCAATACAATTCATTAAATGCATTAATTTCTGCCACCTGGCGGATACGCAAAGAATAGCAACCAAATTATAATTCATTAACTTCTGCCACATGGTGGATATGCGAAGAATTGCATCCAAAGAAACAATAAACCATTAAATTAAACAGATCAACTGCGTGTGGCTGCCCGGTGCCAGATTGCGCGAACGCGGCATGAATAGTGGTCAAAACGCGGAAATACCAAATGGAATACAGCGGTCAACACAAAACTGATTTGAGATCCGTTCGAATAACGGCCGTCCCATTAGTAAATCCGCTTCGGCACCGTGTTTTTTTCATCTGTGCTCGTGTGTGCTCATGGTCTCAGTAAGGAGACTTAATGGCTCAAAAGGTCAAACACAGCGGTGGTCTGAATGGGACTCGTGCCCTGTGAATCCTACTGGGTTGCACCTGGCTTTAAGAGACGCACAGTAAGAGTGATACAGAATCAGTTACTCTCCCTGCGTGCCTCTAATAGGCGATCGCATGGCTTTTATTTTAATAACACAGTATTGAAGCAGGGGGTCTCTGGAGCTGAACCGCATGAATTTCAGCTCTGGGGACCCCCTGGTTCCCGAGTTACAGTCCCTGTTATGGGGTGCCAGTATCCCACCATGTTTCAATTCTCCTGTGTCACGGCCCACATGACCGGGACATACTGGCACCCCATAACTGGGCCTGAAATTATAGAGCTTCACAAACCACGTGTGTATCTTTGCCACAATCCGGTCGTCAAATGCATCAAACACAGCAAATTCTGTAATACAAGATACATCTTAATTTATGTGGCACAAAGAATATATGCAGCTCTTTACAGAATCTGGAAACATGCCTTAGAATACAGGTCATTTCAATACAATACATGATTAACAGCATCGAACATAACATGTAAAAACATGGAAGAATAGTCTCTATTCTAATTATCTTACAGAATTCAGTGTGACACCCTGTTATTGGATTAGCAAAGTTTTTATTGACAAGCTTTTAGGAGCTTATGTTCTCCTTTCATCCAGAAGGACTTGCATTTTTTGACCTGATAAAAGAAGAAAGTTGGCTATCAAAAACCTTGTCAATGGAAATGTTTAGCCAATAAAAAGGTATAATACAAGTCCTTGGACAATCTTATCTATATATCCAGAGCTTCCCCAGCTTCCACACTGCCTTTCTGAATATAAAAACAACATACTGTAGCCATTGAAGAATGCCACTCAAATCAATGAAGTCACTAGTTGACTATGCACGTTCTTTATGAGGTCATCAACAGAACATTCTGGAAAGATCATGCCCTTTGGTTTAATTAGATCAATGTAAGCATTAGCTGAGTGATCTGTCTCTGAGATTGCTGCCATTGTGACTAAAAGTTTGCATCACCCTTTATGACCTAGTGGGGTCATATTGTGTAAAAAGCAGCTTGTGGCTCACATAGATGTAATTTCTTATTTGATGAAACGTAGCATGGCTAAAGCAACGGAGGTTGTGAAGATACTTTTAAGAGTAGTAGTTATGTTTTACTGGACCCACTCCATGCAGGTTAGACTGTCATTTGGGGACCACGGTTCTTATTAAGTATATTTGGAAGAGGGGTAACAAACCACTAACAATGCATTCATTATATTATAATGCACTGAAGTTTGTTCATTTTAACTGAGTATTTCACTGACTAACACTGCTATTTCTACAAAATGTATGTTAACTGTGTGTTATCCAATTATTCACTATATTCAAAGTGAGTTGATACTGTATTCTGTTTTATCAGGAGGAGGATTACCAATTGTCCTACAGTATATTTGATTTAGAACTCTGTCAGAAGGTGTTAGCCCACCTCTCAAATGTAGCAAATAAAATGTCAATCCCTCCCCCCCCCCCAATGTTTTTTTAACCTTATCTAAAGTGCAGTGTCACTCTGAGCTCATCTGTGCTCCCCGACCTCCAGGTGACCACCACCCCCTGGTTTTTGAGATAATTGTTCAATTGTGCTGCTTTTGACACAAAGAACTACAAATATTATGGCAGGGGGTCATGAATAGTAAGACTCCGCTTTCTGTTGGCTGCCCGAGCAAGCCCTGATCCTGAGGCTGTTTCATGTCCCTTGGTTCAGGTATTAAATATATATATATATAAATATAGCTGGCAATCCAAAGGTAAGCATCAGCATGTAGGTGCATATCCCATAGATAAATGAATACAAAAATACGATACCATTTGCATAAGATCAGGAGACAGCACTCAGGTTGTAAAGGTATAAAGATTGTATTATAAGGCAAAACAAGGCACAATAAACTGACATTTCGGTCCCCAAACGGGAGCTATTGATTCTGTTGCAATCTTCTTGATTGTTTGTGATTTTTAGCATTTGTCAGCATTGCTGCATGTGATATTAATGTATATCAGGAATTAATATTATAATATTGATCTGGGTTATAATATGGATGTCAATGATGTTTTCAGAGCTTGCTGGAAGCAAGTGTCCCGAAACAGAAAACATTTCAGAGCTAGGCATTTCATGGTTCAAGATAAAGCACTTTCAAAGGTGACTTTATGAGGAAGAGTCCGTTTCAAAGGTAGGAGTAAGCAATTGGCCATCATTTGAATGGTAGTTGGTTTGTGCTAAAGCTTAGCACTCTCCAGTGAATATGTGCCTTAATGTTCTAAATCAAATTTTTGTTCCCCGATGTTAAGAATTATCCGAAAATGCAAAGTATATTTAAATAATCTGAATTAGCATTTTTTCAGGGTATCTCGGGCATGTTCCATTTTGTGCACGGTTTAAAGGTTCGTCAAAGCTAACCTTAGTAGATTAAGATGCAATCGCGTGCTTTCGTTTGGCCTTTTAAAGGCTTTTTTTTAAGTTGGGCGAACAAAACTTTTTGGGACAAATTGTGAGTTTGGGGAAAAACACTATTTTCACAGGGATTCAATAGTAAACAAAGAAGCCCCAATGCACATCCAACATGACAAATGATTTAGTTAATTACTATACGGTATGTTTTTGCTTCCCATAAATTGAGATGGGCGAATTTCTTTGGCGGATTTGAATCCACCTTGGATCGGCCGGTTCCTTTGGTCTGTGCATTTCTGCGAATCAGTCTCAAAAAGGGCGATTCGTCTTTTCCGGGTTTTTTTTATCACCGACAATACAATCCGCAAATTCCAAAATCCGTTCGAGATCTGGATTCTTAAAAACACCATGGCTTGCTAAATCCGCGGGTTAGATTGGTAAAAATCCTCTAACGGACGGCAGAATCCACGGATTGGATTGTTAAATTTACCAGCAGATTGTATCCAATGGTGGTTTTGGATTATCCGCACGGATTGAAACTGGAACAATCCATCGCCGGATTTTACACCGCGGAGCGGATTTTGAATGAAAAGCTTGGGAAATTCCGTGAAACATATTTTGACAGTTCCACTCATCTCTACTCATGAGTGTGGCTCATTTAGTTCAATCCTTTGGCCAAAACATTTCAAGTCTGCCACCATGTCAAGGTAACCCTATCTGCAGCTCCTACACTACCAATATGTATTTCTTCCACTGCATAGAGACAAGAGGAAACAAAAACAATAATATAGCCAACATCACGTAGTGCAAATGGTTAAACTTAAGAAACACTATATGTGCTATGTATGAGCTACAGTGCAGTTAAAGCGTTTAAAAAGACAGAAATGCAATAATAAATATAGTGAAAATAAATCTTTAAAAAAGTAAAGTGCAAGGAAAAAAGATATACTTCCCAGCTTATTGCTACAGTAGAGGTCACCGCCACCTTTCCCCTGGGGAAGAAAGCTCTCAACAGACTTCCAAATGCAGTGTGTACTTGGACCTGTTGATTAAATAGAAGTGGGATGGGTGAGCTTAAACTAAGCAGGAGGCCCTCCCCCAGGAGAGGGGTCTTGGTGTTGGTGATCTGTAGCAATAAGCATGGGAAGTATATATTTGTTCCTTGCACTTGATTTTCTTTCGCTATATCTATTAGGACAGTTCTGTTTTTAAACTGCACTATAGCTCACACATAGCAACTATAGTGCTCCTAAATTTTAACCCCTTGGGCACTGCATACATGCCACGTATTCTATGCCGTTGGCTATATTATTGTTTTGTTTCCTCTTTTCTCTATGCAGTGGGATAAATACAAAAGACAAGGTATTGCATTGGTAGTATAGGACAAGTTGAAAGGGTCTATCTTGATGTAGTTACAGGCTTGAAATGTTTTTATCAATAGATTGAACTAAATGACCCACAATTATGAGAAAAACTACAGAAATACATATAGTAATGTACAAAATAATTTATAGTATTGGATGTGCATTGGGGCTTCTTTGTTTATTGTAAAATCCCAATATGTGTCTATCTCAGGTTCTAAATCTAAACACTTGGATGTTACCTGTGCGGTTCCCCAGGCTCTGTCCTGGGGGACTTACTTTTTTCTGTCTTTATTAATGACCTGCCCTCAGTTTGTAAGGCCGTATGATGATGATACTATCCTATATGCATGTAGCCTCAGCTCTCTGACCTTGAAAATAAACTGCATTCTGTTTTTTTTTTTTTTTTTAAAGGTCGAAAAACTGGATCAAAACAAACTGTTTTTAAACATGGACAAAGCAGTAATTATGGTACTTGGGACCAAGGCTACATTTCTAAAGATGCCCATGACAGAGCTACTCATCAGAACCAGCTCTAACATTAATCTTGCCTCAGTTACAAGCTTTAAATATTTGAGTATATGGCTAAACTCCCGTCTAACATTTGGTCTGTATATTGACAAACTGACATCCAAACTTTATTCCAAACTACGTGTACTTTATAGAAGTACATCCTGCCTAAGCCCCTTGGTCAGAAAGAGCATTGCACAGCAGATGTGAATGCCAATTATTGACTAAAGGGATATAGTGTATGGTACAGCCCTCCAGCAAACTTGACATTCTATATAATTCAATATGCCGTTTTGTCTCATTATGTACAGTAACTACAACACCCGCCTTTGCAATATGTTAATGTTAATGAAATGTTTTGACCAAAGGATTGAACTAAATGAGCCATAATTACGAGAAGAAAAAACATAGTAATTAACTAAATAATTTGTCATATTAGATGTGCATTGGGGCTTATCTGTTTACTGCTGTATATTTGATGGCACTTTCCCAGTAGCATTCCAATTGACACATATTAATATATACATATATAATACTGTGAGTCTAGGTTTTGAGCTTTCTAAGAGTGTGTATGGTATGTCACAGAGGATTCAATAAAGATCTTTGAGTAGAGCCTTGGGTGAATATGACTTGGAGGATGTGCACAACTCACTAGCCATACATGGTAGTGTGGTGTGTAATACCTACAGTGCACATACATTATTAGTCTTTCGGACTGCATTGGCAGTAAATAAGATAAGGTGCTTCAGAATTCCCAATACTTTACGGAGGCCAAATGACTTCAATCCATGGCTCGATTTGCTGGGGTTCAATGTAGAGAATGACCAGTTTTGGAAACATAAACTATTGGTTGCCTTATGTTCTATCGGGCTGAAAGCTCAGGCTATGTGACTCTTTGTAGTGGGACTTTGCACCATCAAGAGGCAACAAAACATTTAATAGAAATACATGGCATTTTTCAGCATTGCAATTGTCATACTCTTGAATTGAATAAGCCCCGAAAAGGTGATGCATCAAAGTCATGTTTAAATTGTAGTTACTTTTACTCGGCACCATTTTTAACTACATTTTTCATCTGAGATTTTTTTCTAAGATATTTTACTTTTGCAGTTGGATTTTCTAGGAAAATATTGTTTTAAGCCAGGAAATCCAAAATGTCAAAGTGGAAATACAAGTTCTAAGAAGCACAGTTACTTGTAGGACCAGCACAGGGAGCCAGCATGATTATTAGCTGGTAGGAAAACAAAACACCTTGTAGTTGAGGATCGAAAGATAGTCATTGGGGCTATATAGTGTAGCACCTGTCCCCCACCCTGAGTGAGATCATGCGGCTACCGTGTGTCTTGGTGCAGTGCGTACCTGTGAGGTGGAACAGGAGGCCTTGAGAAACTCTGTGTTGGTGTGGGGAGGAATCGGGACAGGTTCTCAGTGCTGATCTTCAAGGTGCCTCCAGCCAGTGAGGATCCTGACACAGCCAGGATGGTCCATACTGGCACTCAGATAATGTCCCACAAAAGCAGCCACAAAGTATAGTCCAACTGGGTTTATTCATAAAAATGGCATGTTCATAGGGCCTCATGCAGTAAGGCCCGATAAAATCTTTTCGCCAAGTGTGGCGGATAGGTGGGGGATCGGCCTTTTTTTGGCGATTTGCCCTCGCAGTATTCAGTAAGGGCCGAATCCTTCCGATCCCTGCCGAAGCACTGCGAAAGCAAAGCTGCCGATGAGCCTGTGCCGATACAGCCTGGCTCCCGATAAGCCTTCCGATAAGCCTTTGGTGGCGATAGATGTTTGCAGCAGAGAGAGACAAGCCGCTCTCTCAACGCAAACATCGGCAACAAATAAAGTATTTTTAAACAACTTTTACTCCTAGTGTACATGTGCAGGGGGTCTCCGGAGCTGAACCGCATTGGTTTCAGGTCGGGGGACCCCCTGCTTCCCGAGATACAGGCACCTTTATGAGGTGCCGGTATCTCCTCTGCATTTAAAGGTCCCGATCACGTGACCGCGGCATGTAAACAAAGCAGAGGGAAACCGGCACCCCCTAAAGGGGCCTGTATCTCGGGAAGCAGGGGGTCCCCGGAGCTAAAACAAAAGCGCTTCAGCTCCGGAGACCCTCTGCACATCTACACTATGAGTAAAACACACACATCAATAAAGACTCGTTCCTTACCTTACAGGGTATCTGCTACGGTAACGAAGCAGCATGAATATTTATTTAATAATACTGTACAGTGAGCAGGGGGTCCCCCGAGCTGAACCGCATCACTTTGTGGACCATGGACCCGCTGCTTCCCGAGTTACAGGCCCCGGAATGTGTCATTGGGTGGCAGTGTCGCCGCCATCTTTATAGCGTCCCATTCGCGACGTGCCCGCTATAAATATGGCGGCGACACTGTAACCGATGCCCCAAACCGGGGCCTGTAATTCGGGAAGCTGGGGGTCTCTGAGACACAAATTAATGCGGTTCAGCTCAGGGGCCCCCTGCTCCCGCACAATAGTATTAAAAATACATAAATGCTGCTTCAATACCATAGCGGATAGCCGCTAAGGCAATGAAGGGGTTAAGGCAAAATAGCATGTTTATTGGGGACATTTGCCCCCAATAAACATTGCAATAAACAACATACACCCCCTGTGTAGGTAAAATACATAAACAACAATAAATACATTAAATACATATAGTACTCACCACCCATGTCCGGCTGCCACGATGAAGGCCATCCTCATCTTCATCCTGCCCATGCACCATCCGCTTCTGCAAAACAGACACAAGAATTAAAACATTCAATGTAATGTCCCCTAACCCCTTAATCACCATAGCGGTTATTAACCGCTACAGTCATTAAGGGGTTAACCCACCCTCACCCACATACCCTCACCCACTAACCCCCCCAACCCTGAGGCCTAACCACCCTCACCCACTACCCACAGGGGAGTCCTACCAAATACCATTGGGGCCAATACCCCCTCCCCCAGCACATACAGTACAATAATGTGCCAAATAACAATTATCCACATAGGGATAATACATTATTTGGCCATTATTAAACACATTCAATACCTTAATAAAGTAAAGAAAATTGTACTAACCTCATCAATAAGAAGGCTCCGTCGCCAGCATCATCCTTGGGGTCCGTTGCCAAAATAATAAATAGCCAATACATCTCAATTACATTAACATACCAATGAACCCCTTAATCACCTTATCGGGTACTAACCTCAAAGGTAATTAAGGGGTGAAGCCATCCTGCAATGAGAACTATATTATGTAAGCAAATAAAGTCACCATCAATGAATTAACAAACATGAATTACATCCCTAAACAACTCTGATTGGTTCAAGTACCATGTGACAGAGGCTTGGGGGAGAAAGGATGTGACGTCATTGAAAGCCTCTGTCACATGGTACTTGAACCAATCAGAGTAGGGATAGACTTCCCACGCTCTGATTGGCTGCCGTACCATGTGAGTCCAACCATGTGTCTTTTCATGACGTCATCTTAAAGGCAATTGCAGCAAAGCCATTCTGATTGGCTGTGCTGTCATTGCCTTTAAGTGACATCATCATTTTTTTTTACATCGGCCAAAACACATGGTTTTCACGGCCCAATCAGGGCCGTGGGAACCATATGACGAAAATGTGACGTCATAGGCCTTTAAAAGCCTATGTCGTCTCATTTTGAAGCCAGACGCCGAGGAGGAAGGACCTCCTCTGAAGAAAGAAGACCAGGGCGTGGCACCGGACGGCAAGAAGACCCCGGAAGAAGGTAGAAGAATACAGATGAAGATGGATTACAACTAGAAGACCCCTGGATTGTCGTGTTTTAGTATTTTAATGTTTATTATTTTATGTTTTTTTTATTTATGGGTTCCTGTTCGTGGATTGGTTCGTAAGTAAGCTGATCAACGGGAGTCGGTGGGGGCAAGTAATGGTAAGTTAAATAAAGAAATGTATTTAATGTAACTGTGTTTTTTTTTTGCTTTTTCATGTCTTCATTTTTTTAATGCATATCATTTCTTGCCACTGTATGTATGTATGTATGTATGTATGTCTGGAGAGATATATACATACAGGGTAAGAAATGATAGTGTTTTTAAAGCTTGATTTTCTGTATTGTAAATCATTGTGGCTATGCTGCTATGCATAGATGTGTGTTAAATGTATTTTATTATTAGAGAGATGTAAGTTTTGGGCTTTATGCTGTACTGTAGGTTATGGAGAGGCTTGCTTTAGTATATTGTAAATGTTGGTGTCCTTTTTAGTATGTTTTGAACTTGTTCTTTGTTACGATAGCTATAGTTAATTGTGTAATTGGTAGGGATGGTATTTTAATTGTTTAGGGATGTAATTCATGTGTGTTAATTCATTGATGGTGACTTTATTTGCTTACATAATATAGTTCTTGTGATGTCAGGCTATTTGAGTTGGATTATTGTATTGTTAACATTGATTTGCAGCGTGAACATGTAGTTTACATGTTATGCTTCATGTATACACTGTAAATGCAATGTTTTAAGTGGCATTTGAGCCTTCAGATTGAATGATTAAATGAGATTTGGTTAGGAAATTGCTTTTTAATTCATTGAGGATGTTATGCATAAGTGGTGTTGCCATTGCAGGATGGCTTCACCCCTTAATTACCTTTGAGGTTAGTACCCGATAAGGTGATTAAGGGGTTCATTGGTATGTTAATGTAATTGAGATGTATTGGCTATTTATTATTTTGGCAACGGACCCCAAGGATGATGCTGGCGACGGAGCCTTCTTATTGATGAGGTTAATACAATTTTCTTTACTTTATTACGGTATTGAATGTGTTTAATAATGGCCAAATAATGTATTATCCCTATGTGGATAATAGTTATTTGGCTCATTATTGTACTGTATGTACTGTATGTGCTGGGGGAGGGGGTATTGGCCCCAAGGGTATTTGGTAGGACTCCCCTGTGGGTAGTGGGTGAGGGTGGTTGGGCCTCAGGGTTGGGGAGGTTAGTGGGGGAGGGTATGTGGGTGATGGTGGGTTAACCCCTTAATGACTGTAGCGGTTAATAACCGCTATGGTGATTAAGGGGTTAGGGGACATTACATTGAATGTTTTAATTCTTGTGTCTGTTTTGCAGAAGCGGATGGGGCATGGGCAGGATGAAGATGAGGATGGCCTTCATCGTGGCAGGCGCACATGGGTGAGTACTATATGTATTTAATGTCTTTATTGCTGTGTATGTATTTTAAATGGACAACTGCACTATTATCCATTTGTGGATAATAGTCATTGTGCCCATTACTATACTGTATGTTAGGGGGGTATAGGTGTTGTTGGGGTCATATATATATATATATATATATATATATATATA
>WSYH01007954.1:0-24974 GCA_036426205.1 Ascaphus truei | reverse complement strand
CTCCTGCTCTCCCCCTTCACGTGCGCGATCCGGAGAGGGAAGCTCGGCCCGGGCCTCATGCTCTCCCCATCACGTGGCCGATAACGGAAGAGGGGAAGAGGGCCAGGGCATACTGCTTACACCTCACGTCGCGATACGGAGGGAGGGAGGAGGGGAGGGGGGGAGCGCGCCATGGGACTCCTGCTCTCCCCCTTACGTGCGCCGCTCCGCGGAGAGGGGAAGCCGGGCACGGGCCGCCTGCTCTCCTCCTCAGTGCGCCGCTCCGGAGAGCAGAGGGGAAGCGCGGCCCGGGGTCTCCTGATCTCCCCCTCACGTGGCAGGCTCCCAGACGGAGGGGAAAAAGCGCTGCCGGGCCTCCTGCAACTCTTGCCCCCAGGGTCAAGGTAAGTCACCCACCGTCTCCAACCCACGCACTGTCACCAGTCAGCACCCACCCACACCACCCACCCAGTCCCCACACACCACCCGTACCCACTCACCTCAGTCACAACCCACTCAGTCACCCAAAACTCACTAGTCACTCAGTCACCCCACCACCCCGTCACCCACACAAACACAGTCACCCACACAACCACCCACCCACTTTTCACCCAGCTCACCCACCCACGCAGTCACCCACCCACTCAGTCACCCCACCCAACTCAGTAAACTAAGTCCACCCACCCACCAACCCACCAGTCACCCACCCACCCACTCAGTCACCCATCCACTCAGTCACCCACCCACTCAGTCACCACCCACCCAATAAGTCAACTCAGGCACCCACCCACCCCACTCAGTCACCCACCCACCCACACTCACTCAGTCACAGCAGTCACCCAACACTCCGTCACCACCCACTCAGTCACCCACTCATCAGTCACCCACCCACTCACTCAGTCACCCACCCACTCACGGCAGTCACCCACTCACTCAGTCACCCACTCCACTCAGTCACCCACCCACTCAGTCACCCCACCCCCTCAGTCACCAACCCACTCAGTTACCAGTCACTCCACTCAGTCAGTCCCCCAGTCACCCACCCATCAGTCGTCACCCCTCACCCACCCAGTCAGTCTCCACTCACCACCCAGTCAGTCTCCCACTCACCCACACAGTCAGTCACCCAGAGTCAGTCACCCCACTCACCCCCACCCAGTCAGTTTCTCCCACTACACCCACCCAGTCCAGTCTCCCAATCACCCACACAGTTCAGTCTCCCACTAACCCACCCAGTCAGTCTCCCACTCACCCACCCAGTCAGTCGTCCCCACTCAACCACCCAGTCGTCTCCCACCGTCACCACCCCGTCAGTCCCCACTTCACCACCCAGTAGGCACCCATCACCCACCCATCACCCACCCAGTTGTGTCCCAGTTTGCTGCCTCGGCGTGGCGGGCCAGTGAGAGGCGGCGGGGGTGTAAGTGGAGGGGGGGTGGGAAAGGGTAAGAGGACGGAGTAGGGGGGGGGGGGGGAGGTGGGGGAGGGGGTTGGGAAGGGGGTGGGGGAGGAGAGGGTGTCGAGCTAACAACTGTGGCTAGTAGATGCTAGGCCCGTAAATGCCCGATGGCCCACTACTCCTCAGCAGCTTCGACGGGTCTTTATGTCCCACCAGACGAGATGTGCGCGACGCTTCCTACTCCTGCGGATCCCAGCAGGGAACACAACGGTCGCTCCTCCTAGCTCCGCTCCCCTATGCTAGGCAGATACCATCGGGTGGTTCTGGTCTAAAAAGAAGATGCATGGGTCTTTCCTCCCAGCGGGTGACTAGCGACCCCGTCAACCCATCTTCCTAACTATCTATCCCCATCAGTCACCCACCCAACTCACCCACCAGTCAAGTCACCCACTCCCCCACACGTTCAGTTCACCCACTCACCCACCCAGTCAGTCTCCCATCACCCACCCAGTCAGTCTCCCACTCCGCTCACCCACCCAGTCAGTCTCCCACTCACCACCCAGTCCCCCAGTCTCCCACTCACCCACCATCAGTCTCACCTCACTCCCCCCAGTCAGTCTCCCACTCACCCACCCAGTCAGTCTCCCTCACCCACCAGTCAGTTCTCCCACTCACCCACCTCAGGCAGTCTCCCACTCACCACCCAGTCAGTCTCCCCACTCACCCACCAGTTCAGTCTCCAACCACCAGTCAGTCTTCCCACCCAGTCTCAGTCTCCCACTCCCCACCATTACCGGGTCCCCACTCACCCACCATTCAGTTTCCACTCCCAACCCATAGTTCCACCAACCACCCATTCAGTTTCCACACTCACCCACCTTCAGTTTCCACTCCACCTACACCACTCAGTTCCCACTCACCAACCATTCAGTTTCCCACTCATCCACCCATTCAGTCTCCCACTCACCCAACCATTCAGTCTCCACTCACCCACCCATTCCGCCCCAACACCCACCAGTTCACCAAAAACCACCCACCAGTCTCACCCAAAACCACCACCAGTCACTGACCCCACCTACCCATCACCGACCCTGAAAAAGTCACCAGTCACCGACCCACCAACGACCCAAAGTCACCCACACCACCCACCGACCAAAGTCACCCACCGACCAAAGTCACCCACCGACCCAAAGTCCCACACCCACCGACCCAAAAGTCACTCCACACGAACCCAAGTCATCCACCCCACCGACCCAAGTCACCCACCCACGACCCAAGTCACCCACCCACCGACCCAACTCACCCACCCAACCCGACCCCAAAGTCACCCACCGACCCAAGTCACCCACCCACCGACCCAAAGTCAAACGACCCAAAGTCACCCACCCACCCACCGACCCAAAGTCATACACCCACCCAACGCCCAAAGTCACCCACCCACCGACCAAAGTCACACACCACCCACCGACCCAAAGTCACAACACCCACACCCAAAGTCAACACCAAGCACCCACCCACCGCCCAAAGTCACCCCCAAGCACCAAAGTAAACCGACCAAAGTCACCCACCAGTCACCCACCCAC
This sequence comes from Ascaphus truei, assembly GCA_036426205.1. Lineage (NCBI taxonomy): Eukaryota > Metazoa > Chordata > Amphibia > Anura > Ascaphidae > Ascaphus > Ascaphus truei. The sequence continues at coordinate 22,013 of WSYH01007954.1, read as the reverse complement.
CGACCCCAGTCAAACCGACCCAAAGTCACCCACCCATCACCGACCACTCAGTCACCAACACCCCACCCACTCAGTCAAGTGTCACCCAACCCACCCACACACTTCAGTCAACTCACTCACCCACCTAGCTGTAATGGCCTGTCATGGGGGGGGGGGGGAAGCCCAACCCTGTCGTACGCCCCCCCAAAATTACATCCCGGGCAACGCCGGGTCTCTCAGCTAGTATATATATATATATAGAAGTGCAAATAGGTAAAACGGTGTGTGTGCCACGCACGCGCATTCTAAGACCACGCTTATAGTGACGGTGGCGCGACGTCGCCCGAAAACAAATACATTGCTGCCGCCACCACGTGCGCTTATAGTGCGCGCGATGGTGACAAAGCGACAGAGCGACGGCGTCGTCGCGAAAACTGGAAGCTGGCAAAATTTGATTTTTCAAGGGCTGTCACGTGACGGCCCTTGAACAAATCAAATTGCCGGAATCCCGCGACCCCGCTGCCCGGCGAAACATACCTTTCGCCGGTGGCGACACATAACTTTCGCCGGTGGCGACAGCGACGGGTGACGTCACCTGCCGTGTCACCGTCGCCAACGACGGCACTATAGGCACGGCCTAAGTCACACTTCTTTGCGTTTTGTCACTAAAATTGTGTTTTGATTTTTTCAATTCAAAACATCACCATCACAAATACAATTTCTGTGCCAAAACACAAAGAAGTTTCACTTAAAATGCGCGTGCTCGACACACACACACTTTTTTTTAATTAAAAAAAGATAAAGGCTCACCAGCAGCAGTAGAATATCCATATGGGAACGCTTCATCCCACCGTTCCGAGGTTGTGATAGGTTTTGCGGGCCGCATCAGTGTCCTTCACAGATGACATTCTCGTACCGAGCTCTCAGAACCCCAGAAAAACAGGAAGAAGACATCTTTGTGGCCTCTGCACACTATAATATTTAGAGAAATGTGGCGCGGGCCAGTTCCTTTCAGCCACAAATTTCCTCCGATTTTCTCTTACAAAGGCAGATTCGTGCTTCTTTTTTTTTTTTCCTATTGCAGACAGTCCGTCCGACGGATTCGGAATCCGCACCTGCAAACTGAATGCGAAACCGGATTCAATGTGAACGTGTTCCGCCGACCCGATTTGCACTATATCCGACGTTGTATTCTTTCAAATCCGAGCCCCCATGGAGGGATTTGAAAGAATTCGCCCAGGCTAAAGTTGCTTAAATTCGGCTTCAGCTGGTGGAACCAGTAGAGGATTTCCCATTAGGCCCGGGCCTAGGGCGGCAAAATTTTGGGGCGGCAAAAATGGCCGCCCCCCATATACATTTACTGCGCTCTCTGGCCTATCGGACTTAATGGGAAGTAATTTTATCTGTTGTGGCCGGCTTCTCAGCTCCCGCGTTCCTCCTCCTTCTGAACCGCAGTGTCAAATTATGTCATGGCGTTGTGTTACCATGGTAACGTAACGCCATGTGACATCACGTTGGTGACGTCCGCGGTGTCGTTTGATGGAGGAGTGGGGCGGCAGGAAAGGAGGCGGCCACAACAGCTGTGCCTGTGGCAGCGGATATTGAACTGCACCGTTGGACGGAACAGGTTTGGCCTGGAAAGCTCGGATTCAGACGGGCTCCCAACTCTCTAATAATATTATTGATTAAGAACCCAACTATTTGCCCTTCAAAATGTATCACAAGCTACACAACCAATCTACGTGTCTCTTTCCAGGACCAATCCAGCTACTGCAAAACTAAACACATTTGAAATACAGAAAATTTTACAGCAAAGATGTTGTTTTCCTGTTTGTTCTTGAACTAAATGTGGGCGTATAACAAATACAAGTCTAGAAGTCATCAATGGCGTAATATGTTAAACACAATTACCTTCTCTGAAAAGATCTGGCAAAGAAAGCTACTGTATGTGCAGAAAAGAAGGTTTTTTGACTTGCCGATCGATTTCAGAATAATTCCAGCTCAGCGGTGGAACATTTCGTACCGAAACCCTCTCTTTGCAGAATTCACCGTGGTTTTTTCTTTAACCAGGTATAGTAGGACTGGCAGGTCTCAGTTATTTACTTTTGTACGCATGCTGGGATACTAGGCCAGGGCAAGATGAAGAAAAGGAATCGTGTGTGTTTAATGGGTTGTATAAACGTGGCTGGTCACAGTCTAAAGGTGGGGGATAGGGGTCTGCGCTGATCCTAGGACATCCAAGAATATCTAGAATCCATGCCGATCCTGCTGTTCACAACTCTCCCACGATCAAAATGGGGGAACTGAAAGATAAGGACAAACACACAAAGAGGAGCGCTAAAAGAAAGGCCGATTCAATTCTGGATATAAAGCACTTTATAAACAATATAGACAAGATGAAAACTTACACTGTAAAAATAGGGAGACAAACAGCAGATCCACAGTCTTTCCCACCTCTGGACACGATGTTCCCGTGGACTCCCTCTGATGCATACGCTTCGCGAGAGCGTAATTGGGCAGACAGGGGGAGGCACTTAAAGTCCAGAGTGCATAAGAGACCGATGATCGGAGCTCGTATGGGCAGAAAACTCTCTCAGAGGCTGGAGGAGACGAAACACTCAGGCGTGGGATGTCACTGCGTACTGCGTCCTGAACCAGTAGACCACTCACCTCAATGCGTTTCGCGTGTCTATACGCTTCGTCAGGGGGTGTGTCTACTGCTAAAACGGAATTTCTATATATACTAGAAAGAACTTCCTAATTGGATAACCCAAAGTTATAGGGCAGGTCTAAGAGATCAGGGCTAATCACTAACAGGCAATAAACAACATATACACAACAAAAACAACAAAACTGAAAACAAAAAACATTACACATATACAACAAATAACCTATATAAAAGGATGCTAAAACATACCATATAGCTATACCATATGAACAAATGTGTAAAATGTTTGGACAGAGAAAATGACGAAATGAAAATAAAAATAAATTTGTCATCTCCCTATAAAAATGCATTGTATAAAACCAGGAATGGAAAAAAATGTGGGGGGGAAGGGGAAGGGATAAAATGGAAAGAAAAATTAATGCGTGAAGGGGGCGGGGAGGGGGAAGGGAGAAAGGGAGGGGGGAAAGAAAGGGGGGACGATGGGGAAGGATAAATTACCATCATAATATTAAAGCTATACTAAAAAAGTATTACATTAATTCATCATTTGATGATTATTATCACCTGAGGCCGAGAGGATTTATGGAATGATGTTACCTTTAGAGATTTATCTTTCATTTGAATTCCATAAATTAGAATTCTAGAACTAAGGGAAAGAATAATTTATTTATTTTTAACTCAGATTTGTATTGATTTTTACCATCATGCAGAAACGTGTATAAGTGTCTTCCACAGAGGTAACAATGATAACGCATAACACTTGCATTGAGCAAAGTACAAATCAAGAAACAAAAAAGAAAGGCGATGGGGGGAGGGGATGAAAAATCTGTCTGTCCTCCTCTCAGTCCTTGTTCCTAAATTGGATGATTTTCAGATTCCGGGTCTCTGGTCTGATCCCTCTGCATGGTCCATATTTCTGCTTCTCACCCTAAATCTTATTCTAAATCTCGTGTTTCACCTTTCTGTCCCCATTGAGTCAGCGGAGAACGTGCTTCTAATACTATCATAGAAAAACTGAAGTGCCATTCACTCCTGGTATGCCCGTTTGTGCTAGCCACATCATCCAGACTTTTAGAAATTTAGCGCCAGTATCATTAACCAAACTCGTTAATTTTTCCATCTGGAGTACGAACCAAATCCTGTTTCTGATTGAGGTAATAGTTGGGATTTCCATCTGTTTCCATAAGGCTGCGATCTCGCACCTCGTCGCTGCTGCGAAATGCGCTACTAATTTGTTTTGTGTTCTGGTGAGCCCCTCAACTGGTCTGCCCAAAAGGAACACCCGGGGGTCCAGTGGGATAGTGAGGCCCAAGATCCTCTGTAGCCAATCTCTGATTTGCTCCCATAGGGACAGCACCCGAGGGCAAGACCACAGCATATGCAAGAGATCCGCTTCCCCTCCACATTGCTTTGGGCACAATGGGGAGTAACCTGATATAAATTTAGATAATTTCATCGGAGTGAGGTACCACCTCATTAACACTTTATACGCGTTCTCCCTTAACGTCGTGCATATAGAACTTTTAGCCGCGGAAAGAATACTTTTTTTTTTAAACCCAAAGGCTTAGGGATTTGGTTTCAATATCATTTGATATAATTTGCTATGAACCCATAGGTTCATCAGACATACTTGAGAACTACAGTATATTTCCATTTTCACATTTATACATTTATTGAGGAAATATACATTTAAAAACATTCTGTACAAAAAGAACAATACAAAAAATTCCCATCATTCCCTGAGGAATGGATTGAGCTCTATCATTTCATTGAGGCCTAAGGGGGATTTACTCTCCAGAGTAAAGATCCAATACTGTTCTCATTTTAAGAGTGCTAACTCTCTATCACCCCTTCTTGGATTCCTCTCCACTATTTACAACCCTCTAAAGTGTAAACTTTCGGGATTACCATTGTGATGCTCCAAAAAATACATGACCAGATTATGTATTATCTTTCCTTTATCCAATAATTTTTGTGCATTTTTTAATTTCATTCACATGTTCTCCTATGCGTATTTTGAGGGGGCTGATCGTTTTTCCTACATAGTGTAAATTGCAAGGGCAATTGATAACATAGACAACAAAATTTGAAAGACAATTAATGAACTCTGACACTTTGTGTTCCACATCTGTGACGCAATTCACCACAAATTTGCCCCGAGACATATACAGGCATACCCCGCATTAACATACGCAATGGGACCGGAGCGTGTATGTAAAGCGAAAATGTACTTAAAGTGAAGCACTACCTGTTTCCTACTTATCGATGCATGTACTGTACTGCAATCGTCATATACGTGCATAACTGATGTAAATAATGCATGTGTAACAGGCTCTATAGTCTCCCCGCTTGCGCACACCTTCGTTACAGGTAGGGAGCCGGTATTGCTGTTCAGGACGTGATGACAGGCGCATGTGTGAGCTTTCGTTTGCTTATTGAGCGAGATGTACTTACTCGCGAGTGTACTTAAAGTGAGTGTCCTTAAACCGGGGTATGCCTGTATTTACACATTTTACATAGGAATAATTCCCAATTGGCTTTGTCAGGAATTGTACATTACCGTTCTTTACAGTTTGTTTTTTCAAAGCACTGGGCACCAAAATACTCTTTAGGTTTTTAGCCTTTCTGAACACAATTAGTTGCAATCCTCTGTCCCATAACAGGATCCATTTTGAGAATAACCCAGTGTTTGCTGATAATCTTTTTAATTTTTGTTTCTTGTTTGCAGTAATCGGCTATAAACATTAGTGTTTCCTGCATATTTAGAGATACTTTCTTTCCCCTGTGTATTCGTAATGTGTCTCGTTTTCTTTTTCTACTTTTGTTGATAGATTTCCCCACCAAATCCTTACTGTAGCCTTGATGAAAAAACCTCTGTTTTAATACATCAGATTGGTTTTCAACATCAGCCTTCACTGAACAATTATGACGCAATCTTAAAAATTGTCCACATGGGATCTGATTCAACCATTGAACTGAATGGTTACTGTTATCATTCAAATAAGTGTAGTCATGCCTAACAATGCCTACTGTCATCTCTCCTGCTGGCAGCAAGACCTGGTAAGTTACGGGAGTGCCAGCAGTAATCATGGAGGTTTGCCCTCACACCCTGGTAAGGTGCCCTATGTATGGATGGGAGGGGCTACATGTTCTGAGTCCATTATTAGTGACCTCAGAAATGTGCCTGCCTCCTGAGGTATATAAGGCACTGCACTGCTTAAAGTTAGTGTGGAAAGGTTGCAGTGGTTTGATGTTCAAGGTGAAGGTGAAGCAGCAAGTTCAAAGGTGCCCACTAGTTCAGTAACTAGTGGCACCACTCTATATCAAGCCAGAGAAGGCCAACTGTGTCCAGGGACCTGGCACAGGGGTGATCTCCCTACGGGGAGAGGGAATCCCACTCCATTGGGAGGGCGTACCTTTTAAAGGGAATCACGGAACAATGTGCGGCTGAGACCATGATTGTGAGGGGCAGCTGGCCCTTATCACCACGCACAATAAATATGGCTTGTTTACCAAGAACCCCATGGTGTGAGTCTGCAATTACTCTCCTGGGGCCCTCACCACCAAAAGGAGTTCCTCATCAGGACCATCTATCTGCATACGCATAGATCCTGATGAGGTGGAGGCGCTGCACGTGATGTAAGTACGACTCGCACACACTACCTCAGATACCTGTCTGACTTGATATCCCCCAATACCATCAAGCGGGAGACTCAGGAGTCCTGTTGCCTACAGGTGCACCACCATACACAGACATGTAACGGGGCTGGATAGACCACAAGGGCCAATGTGAGAATGGGTGGGTCAGACCAGACACGAACAGACGTTACATAAGAATTTACATCAACTTTCTTGAAAAACATTCTTGAAACAATAGAATTAGCTATAATCTCCAATTCAAGATCTAAGAAGTGTATTTTCTGCGAAATATGTTCCATTGTGAATACAATGTTTTTATCATTGTCATTTAAATAGATTGTAAATTCATCTAATTCTTCTCTAGACCCCGACCAGATAACCAAAATGTCGTCTATATAACGTCTATAGTATTCACTATATTTCTTGAATTTATGCTCTTTCCATATAACCTCGCATTCCCATACACCCATAAAACCCCTGCATAATTAGGGGCGAGAAGAGTACCCATGGTCATCCCATTGGTCTGGATAAAATACCTACCCTCAAATATAAAATAGTTCTGATTGAGTGTATATGTGATGCTATTAATAATGAAAGCATGCTGTGAACCACTTAATTACTTAATTACTGAACTACTTAATGTATCCTGTTGGTGAAGAAAGTTTTTTACCGCTTCAATTCCTTGTGCGTGCTGTATGCATGTGTACAGTGACCTAACATCAAACGTAACCCAAATAAAATGTGAATTTAAAACATTCATACTATCCCTCAAATAAGAAGGGAGTACACAAGTGAGAGGAGCTAAAAAAGGATCAACATAACGTGATAAGTTACAGGTCATAGATCCAATTCCAGAATTAGTAAGGGCGTGGTTACATGTCCATCTAACTACATTCAATAACTGTGTGGTTACACGTCATATTCAATAGGCAAGTGTTAGCTTACAAACAAGAAGACAGCTAGAAAATATCAATGTTGTTCCCATGCCACAGGGCAGGAGAGGCCAACTCCAGTGTTCAAGGGCCAGCAACAGGTCAGGTTTTAAGGATATCCCGGCTTCGGCACAGGTGGCTCAATCAGTGGCTCAGCCATTGACTGCACCTGTGCTGAAGCAGGGACATCCTGAAACCCTGAAGTGCTTGTGGCCCTTGAGAACTGGACTTGCCCAGCCCTGCACTGGACAGTGTTTTATCATTTGGGGAAGGACTTCATGGAAATAAGACTGGAGAAAAGAACAGAAAATGCACATTGTTGTGACCTGAAATGATATCACTACAGCCTTGTTCAGTAAGCAGCTTACATGTCTTTTCCGTTCACTGTCTTTTTATCCCTGTACTAGGACAAGGTTTAAGAACTCTGTCTATCAAAAACAGAAGGTCTTCTCCTAATCTGTTGATATCTTCTTGGAAAAGAACAGCACATTCATCATAATTATGTTAATAGATGTTAATAATCATGCCACAGTATCACACGGACCCAAATATTTGTTTGCCTTGAAAAATAAACATGTATCTGATTAAAATGTCGGTGACTATATTCGCTAACATTATATTGTAACCGTTTGTGACGGCAGGTGTATCTGGTCTCACATAATAAAGGTGAAGCCAGGCTGGCTACCCCTAAAACCGTGTGTTTTGGGCCGCCTGTGCACGCTTGCATGACGGCTACATTCTGTATGTGGTGTACCCGGTAAGCTACAGCTAAGACTGTGTGTTTTCAGCCGCCTATGCACGCTAGATACATTTTGCAGGTTTTGACCCCGTAGGAGAATATGTGAATATGTAACCGCAGAAAAAAAAGGGATGTGTATTTGATAGGCGCCTGATGGTAAAAGGAAATATATCAAACCAGTTGGAAGGCCAGGGATAGGCTCCAGACGAAGAGGTTGTGCTTAGAAAGAGACAAAAACACAATACATAGCGTAATACTGTTGTCAGGAATCGGCGTTCTACTCGCTTTCCACACAAAGCACTCCCTCTCAGCAGGGAGTCCCTGGACACACAAATCAATCCTGCCTTACCGGCCTCCACGGCTCCTCGCCCCTGCCGCCGTCGCGGGGTCACTCCCCTCGGCGATTCCTCTGCTCAGCACCGGGCGCGCCCACGCCCTCCTGCACGCCCTCCTACACGCACTCCAGCCCCAGACGTTATGTGCATGCATTCTCTGCTTACAGAGCACACGCCTAACAGAGCACTTTTAACCACTGCACCTGCAGTGAGGCGTCGCCCTCAAGCAACACACAGTTCCACTGCTGCGGCCGAGTTTATTCGAGCATTTGCCCGTTCTCGGCCGCAGCAGTTACCTGGCGCGCGCCGGATGGTGCCGGGCGCGCGCCGAAGCAGCGGAGGAGAGGCCCGCCGATCGCGGCTTCCCCCTCTCCTCTCCGGGTCCGCCGGGTCCCCCGGAACCCCCTGCCGCCGTCCCCCACATCGCGGGACACCAGGGCTCCCTCGGGGAGCCCTGGACGCGCGTGCAGGGGGCGCAGGCACCCGATGACGCGTGACCGCGCATCGGAGACGCGCGGCACGCCGAGGGGCTGCCACTTGCAAGCCGGGAAATCTCCCGGCTTGCGGAACTGGCCACACTTCAATAAAGTGTGTCGCCAGTGTATGCAAATCAATGATTACACTCAGCTGGGCTGTAACACCTCTCTCCAACGCTTAGGTTAAGTTTCAGATTGCTTCTAATGTACCAAATCTGGACTTAGACATAATTTCATCACTCTCACAACCATTTGAGCTGTTGGAGACAGTCCCGAACCACCAGTACCATGTGTCCATGGTTTCATAGGGCGTAATACTGGGGGGACAGGGGACGACTAGTCCCATTACCCTTGACGATCCGTGCAATAACGCGAATAACAATGCCATTACTAGGTCTGTGCTGAAAGCAAGGGCATTCTGGCAGCCCAGTGGCTTGAACTTATTATGAGACCTGGTAACCTCCCCTCTCGGAACCACAACTAGAAAATCGCCAGCTCAATTCATACAGTGGCCTAAATATATTTAATATATAACCCTTATACACCATTATTAATAAAAAAATATCACAAATTCCTCTAAGTCCCTCAGGGAATAGTGAAAGACGGCGCGTGCATTTCTCAGAGCTCCTAGAAGACCTTCCTATAAGACCATTAGCCAAAAGATAGCTTCGAAACGCTTTAGGTTAAGTTTCAGATGCTTCTGATTGTAACCAAAAGCTGGACTAGACATAATTTTCCACTCTCACAACTATTAATGTGCTGGTTGGAGACAGTCCGAACCACAGTACCGGGCCATGGGCTGGGCGTATCTGGGGGGAAACGGGGAACTCCCATTAACCCCTAGAACTATCCGGGGATACGCTTATCACAATGCCTTCTGGTACTGTGCTGAAGCAGGGCATTCTGGGCTGAGCAGCCAAGTGGCATTACCTTTATTAGTGAGTTCCTGTTTTATCCCACCCTCTCGGAACCACAGATATATAGAATTAGCCAGCTCATAATACAGGTGTATAAAATATAATTTATATATACCCGTTTATCAACCATTTTAAATAAAATATACAAAACCATTTCGTCCTACTAAAGTTCCCACCTCGGGAAGAGTGAATAGACGCGCGTGCACGTTCATTTTCAGAGCTCCTAGACCTTCCTATAAGACGTTAGCCAAAAAGACACTGCGAAACGCTTAGGTAATTTTCAGAGTTGCTTCTAATGTACCAAAGCGGACTTAGACCAGAATTTCCCCTCTCAAACATTATTGCCACTGGGTTTGGAGAACAGTCCTCCGACCACAAGTACCGGGTCCCTGGTTCTGGAGCGTATACTGGGGGGGTACGGGACGACTTCCCCATTACCCCTGACTATAGCGGTGGTAATAACCTTAATCACATCTCTCTGGTCTGCCTAGCGGAAGCAGCAGCATTCTGGCGAGCCAAGTGGGCTTGACGCTTATATAGTGAAGCCCTGGGTCGAACCCCCCTCTTTCGGAACCACAGACTTACATAATCGCCAAGCTCATATCAGTGCATAAAAATATATTTATATATATGAATCCCTTATTACAAAAAACATCTTTTAATAAAAATATCACAAAATTCTTCTAAAGTCCCTCGGGCAGGTGAAAGACGCGCCACGTTCATTTCACGAGCTCCTAGAACGCTCCTATAAGAATTCGCCCAAAAGTAGCATTAAAACACCAAACGCTTATGTTAAGTTCAGAGTTTCTAACTGTACTAAAAGCTGGACTTAGACTAATTCCACTGCCACACATTATGGCTGGTTGGAAGACCTATGCCGTCCAACCACCAAGTACCAACGGCGGTGTATCCGACGACTGGCCGAGTTCTCTTTACACATATTGTTATGTGTGTGATGCTTTTATGGTGTGAGTGCGTGTAAAACGATGTGTGCACAGCAGGTGATCTCCGCGCACCAAAGACATCATCTGGCTTCTCTGACATAGTATGTGTCCGGTAGACCCCCCCTTGTCCATACGCCCTCCTTGATCACACATACGGCCCCTTTATGGGGTGCCGTATCCCTCTGGTTTGTTTACAGGTCGCGGTCACGTGATCGGGACCTTTAAACGCCGAGGGATGCCGGCACCCCTAAGGGCCTGTATCTCGGGGGCAGGGGTCCCCGGACCTCAAACCAACGCGTTCAGCTCCGAAGACCCCCTGCAACATGTACTATAAATAAAAGTTGTTTTTTAAATACTTTTTTGGTGCCGAAGTTTGCGCTGAGAGAGCGGCTTGTCTCTCTCAGCTGCAAACATCTATCGGCACCAAGGCTTATCGGGAGCCCTTATCGGGAGCCAGGCTGTATTCCGCCACAGCCATCGGCAGCTTGGCTTTCGCAGTGCTTCAGCAGGACGGAAGGATTCGGCCCTTACTGAATACTGCGAGGGCAAATCGCCCAAAAAAACCATTTTCCAATTCGAGCCGAAAATTTTGTATCGGGGCTTACTGCATGAGGCCCTATGTGTTTGTTTTAATAAAAATAATACTATTCTATCCCTTGTGCGCATTTGTGCATTTTTCTTCTCACCACCACCCAACAATTTATATAATTGATACATGATTATAATTTTATATTAACACAACATTTTATATAGGTAATATTATATAAGCCATTAGTGGTTTATATACACTATCACTTTCACTATACACGTGTTACATTCATTTATATCATTCTTTCTCCTTGGTTTGTCTTAGAGTAGTTATATGTTCAGCTGAATTGATACTATATAGTAACATACCCATTCAGTGTTTGGACTAATCACTGCGCATGTGCCTAACATTATACCACGTCACTGAGTGCTCAATGCGCATGTGCAATAAGTACCAGTTGAAATTGGACTAATTAATGGACTCCTATTTAACGGACACTCGTGGACACAATTTAGAACCCCTGAGGAAGAAGCAAGGACGAACGCTTCGTAAACGCCGTAGGGTGGCCTTTTAAGACTTCAAACTGCAGCATCAGGTTTATTCCTACTTTCCCAACGGATCCGGTGGCGAGTCAGCTGATACAGCCGACGCTCATTGCTAAACATCAAGCGAATCTGCTGTGGCTAAACCGATCCTACCCACGTCCTACACTGAGTGTTGAGAGAGGTTACACCGCGCACACACGCCGGCGGGCGTGTGCAAACTCTCCCCTACGGATCTGACCGGGTGCAGTGGCTGTTTGAAGCAGCAAGGGATACTCTCTAAATGTATCCACCGCTTGCTTACACATCATCTGTCTGGTGAGTGGGCATGTCACCTGTTCAGCAGTGTGTCGTCTGACTTACCTTTCCATGTCCCTTATATTCTCTTTTTTATTTTCATATGTCCAATGTTTTAAGATATGTTTTATTAAATATTTTTAAATATTCTTTCACCTCTTGATCTCTCAGCTATAGAATTAGTCATTATGTTTTTTGTCTCTCTTTACACATACAGTTGTTACGCCGGTGTCTGCCCGCAGACCAGACCCTCCCCTGTGCTGAGGTGGGACGTAGGGATACACGCACCACAGCAAAGGGAGCGTGTCCGGAGTGTGTGTGTTATTGTTGCCAGGCCAGGCATAGTAAGGAAGACAATCTTGCCGGTACCTGGGTAGTAGAGAAGAGTAGTTATTGCCTTTGCCAAGATCAGGATGCCAGAAGTCACGAAGTCCAAGTAGAGCCAAAGTCGAGAGCCAGAGGGGTAGTCGCCAATCCGCGTCGATACCTGAGGATTCACTGAGACAATAGTCAATAATGCTTCCATACGAACTATGTCGAGCGACACGAGTGATGGGAAGCACGGGATAATAAAGCTGGCAGGCCAATGGAAAAGGGGCAGCCTGGAGACTGCAAGGAGTCCTCCCTGATACATATAAGCAGAGAATGCATGCAATAACGTATGGGGCGGAGTGCGTTTTGGAGGGCGTGAGGAGGGCGTGGGCCGGCCAGGTGCTGAGCAGAGGAATAGCCGAGGGGAGTGACCGCGACGGCGGCAGGGGCGAGGAGCCGTGAGGCCGGTAAGGCAGGATTGATTGTGTGTCAGGGACTCCCTGCTGAGAGGGAGTGTCTGTGTGGAAAGCGAGTAGAACGCCGATTTCCTGAAACAGTATTACGCTATGTATTGTGTTTTTGTCTCTTTCTAAGCACAACTCTTCGTCTGGAGCATCCCTGGCCTTCCAACTGGTTTGATATATTCCTTTTACCATAGGAGCCTATCAAATACACATCCCTTTTTTTTCTGCGGTTACATATTCATATCTCCCTACGGGGTCAAAACATGCAAAATGTATCTAGCGTGCATAGGCGGCTGAAACCACACAGTCTGCTTGTTAGCTTACCGGGTACACCACATACAGAATGTAGCCGTCATGCAACGCGTGCACAGGCGGCCCAAAACAAACGGTTTTAGGGGTAGCCAGCCTGGCTTCACCTTTATTATGTGAGACCAGATACAACCTGCCGTCACAAACGGTTACAATATAATGTGTAGGAATATAGTCACCGACATTTTAATCAGATACATGTTATTTTTCAAGGCAAACAAATATTTGGGTCCGTGTGTACTGTGGCATGATTATTAACATCTATTAACATAATTATGATGAATGTCGCTGTTCTTTCCAAGAAGATATCAACAGATTAGGAGAAGACCTTCTGTTTTTGATAGACAGAGTTCTTAACCTGCACACGCCTAACAGAGCACTTTTAACCACTGCACCTGCAGTGAGGCGTCGCCCTCAAGCAACACACAGTTCCACTGCTGCGGCCGAGTTTATTCGAGCATTTGCCCGTTCTCGGCCGCAGCAGTTACCTGGCGCGCGCCGGATGGTGCCGGGCGCGCGCCGAAGCAGCGGAGGAGAGGCCCGCCGATCGCGGCTTCCCCCTCTCCTCTCCGGGTCCGCCGGGTCCCCCGGAACCCCCTGCCGCCGTCCCCCACATCGCGGGACACCAGGGCTCCCTCGGGGAGCCCTGGACGCGCGTGCAGGGGGCGCAGGCACCCGATGACGCGTGACCGCGCATCGGAGACGCGCGGCACGCCGAGGGGCTGCCACTTGCAAGCCGGGAAATCTCCCGGCTTGCGGAACTGGCCACACTTCAATAAAGTGTGTCGCCAGTGTATGCAAATCAATGATTACACTCAGCTGGGCTGTAACACCTCTCTCCTATCAGGGAGGACTCCTTGCAGTCCTCCAGGCCTGCCCCCTTTTCCCATTGGCCTGCCCAGCTTTATTATCCCTGTGCTTCCCATCACTCGTCGCTCGACATAGTTCTGTATGGAAGCATTTGACTATTGTCTCAGTGACTCCTCAGGTATCGACGCGGATTGGGCGACTACCCCCTCTGGCTCTCGACTTTGGCTCTACTTGGACTTCGTGACTTCTGGCATCCCTGATCTTGGCAAAGGCAATAACTACTCCTTCTCTACTACCGGTACCGGCAAGTATTGTCTTCCTTACTATGCCTGGCCTGGCAACAATAACACCACACTCCGGACACGCTCCCTTTGCTGTGGGTGCGTGTATCCCTACGTCCCACCTCAGCACAGGGGACGGGTCTGGTCTGCGGGCAGCACCGGCGTAACAACTGTATGGTAAAGAGACAAACAACATATATGACTAATATCTATCAGCTGAGAGATCAAGAGGTGAAAGAATATTTAAAAATATTTAATAAAACATATCTTAAAACATTGGACATATGAAAAATAAAAAAAGAGAATATTAAGGGACAATGGAAAGGTCAGATCGACACACTGCTGCAACAGGTGACATGCCCACTCACCAGACAGATGATGTAAGCAAGCGGTGGATACATTTAGAGAGTATCCCCTCTCTGCTGCTCAAACAGCCACTGCACCCGGTCAGATCCGTAGGTGGAGAGTTGCACACGCCCGCCGGCGTGTGCGCGTGTAACCTCTCTCAACACTCAGTGTAGGACGTGCAGGTAGGATCGGTTTAGCCACAGCAGATTCGCTTGATGTTTAGCAATGAGCGTCGGCTTGTATCAGCTGACTCGCCACCGGATCCGTTGGGAAAGTAGGAATAAACCTGATGCTGCAGTTGAAGTCTTAAAAGGCCACCCTACGCGTTTCGAAAGCGTGCTGCTTTCTTCCTCAGGGGTTCTAAAATTGTGTCCACGAGTGTCCGTTAAATAGGAGTCCATTAATTAGTCCAATTTCACCTGGTACTTATTGCACATGCGCATTGAGCACTCAGTGATCGTGCTATAATGTTAGGCACATGCGCAGTGATTAGTCCAAACACTGAATGGGTATGTTACTATATAGTATCAATCTCAGCTGAAACATATAACTACTCTAAGACAAACCAAGGAGAAAGAATGATATAAAATGATAACACGTGTATAGTGAAAGTGATAGTGTATATAAACCACTAATTGTGCTTATTATAATATACCTATAATAAAATGTGTGTTAAATTATAAAATTATAATCATGTATCAATTATATAAATTGTGGTGTGTGCTGAGAAGAAAAAATGCACAAATGCGCACAAGGGATAGAATTAGTATTATTTTTATTAAAACAAACACATAGGGCCTCATGCAGTAAGCCCCGATACAAAATTTTCGGCTCGAATTGCGAAAATGGTTTTTTTGGGCGATTTGCCCTCGCAGTATTCAGTAAGGGCCGAATCCTTCCGATCCCTGCTGAAGCACTGCGAAAGCAAAGCTGCCGATGAGCTGTGGCGATACAGCCTGGCTCCCGATAAGGCTCCCGATAAGCCTTTGGTGCCGATAGATGTTTGCAGCTGAGAGAGACAAGCCGCTCTCTCAGCGCAAACTTCGGCACCAAAAAAAGTATTTAAAAACAACTTTTATTTATACTGTACATGTGCAGGGGGTCTTCGGAGCTGAACCGCGTTGGTTTGAGGTCCGGGGACCCCCTGCCCCCCGAGATACAGGCCCCTTTATGGGGTGCCGGCATCCCTCGGCGTTTAAAGGTCCCGATCACGTGACCGCGACCTGTAAACAAACCAGAGGGATAACGGACCACATAAAGGCCTGTATCTCGGGGGGCAGGGTCCCCGGACCTCAAACCAACGCTGTTCTTCTCCGGAGACCTCGCACTGTACAGTATAAATAAAAACACACACATCAATAAAGACTCGTTCCTTACCTTGGCGGCTATGTGCAACAGTAATGAAGCAGCATGAATGTCTTTTTAATTTACTGTACAGTGAGAGGGGTCCCCTGAGCTGAACCGCATTGCTTGTGGAGCAGGGACCCTGCTTCCCGAGTTACAGGCCCGGTATGTGTCATCGGGTGGCAGTGTCGCGCCATGTTTATAGCGTCCGAATAAACATGGCGTCCACACTGAACCGATGGCCCAAACCGGGCCTGTAACTCGGGAGGCCAGGGGTCTTGAGCCACAATAAATGCGCTTCAGCTCAGGGGGCCTCCTGCTTCCGCACAATATTATTAAAATACATTAATGCTGCTTCATTACCATAGCGGATAGCCGCTAAGGCAATGAAGGGGTTAACGCATAGTAGCATGTTTATGGGGACAAATGCCCCAATAAAATAGCATCAATACACAACATACAGTATAGTAATGGGCAGAATGACTATTATCCACAAATGGAAATAGTGCAGTTGTCCATTACAATACATACACAACAATAAAGACTTTAAATACATATAGCACTCACCCATGTCCCACTGCCACGATGAAGGCCATCCTATTCTCATCTGCCATGCCCCATCCGCTTCTGCAAAAAAAACAAAAGAATTACAACATCCAAATTAATGTCCCCTAACCCTTATAACCATAGCGGTTATTAACCGCTACAGTTATTAAGGGGTTAAGCCACCATCACCACATACCCTCCCCACAAGCCCCCCAACCACCCTCACCCAATACCACAGGGAGTCCTACCAAAATACCCTTGGGCCTAATACCCCCTCCCCCAGCACATACAGTACAATAATGTGCCAAATAACTATATCCACATAGGGATAATACATTATTTGGCCATTATTAAACACATCAATAACGTTAAATGTAAAGAAATTGTACTAACCTCATCAATAAGAAGTCTCGTCGCCCCGCATACCTTGGGGTCCGTTGCCAACATTAGAAATAGCCACAACATTTCAATATCATTAACATAACACTGAACCCCTTAATCACCTTATCGGGTACTAACTGAAGGTAATAAAGGGGTGAAGCCATGCAATGCCTACAACAGTTATGCATAACATCTCAGTGAAATAAAACCAATTGCTAACCAAATTCCATTTAATCATTCAATCTGTAGGCTCACATGCCTCATAAAACATTGCATTTACAGTGTATACATGTAGCATACATGTAAACTGCATGTACACGCTGCAAATCAATGTTAACAATACAATAATGCCACTCAAATCGCCATAATCACAAGAAGTATATTATTTAATACAATAAACTCACCATCAATGAATTACACACAATTACATCCTAACAATTAAAATACCATATACACAATTACACAATGAACTAAAGCTATCCTAAAAGAGAACAACTTCAAAACATAGTCAAAAGTACACCAACCAATTACATTAATAAAGCAAGGCTTTCCATCATACGTACGGCCTGGAAGCCCAAAACTTACATCTGTCTAAAATAACAATACATTAGCACACATCAATGCATAGCCCAATGATTACAATACAGAATTAGAGACTTTAACAAACATATATCTCTACCCTGTATATATATCGTACACATACATACAAGACATACATACAGTGGGAAGAAATGATATGCATTGTTAAAAATGAAAACATGAAAAAGCAACACAAAAAAACAGTTACATTAAGTACATTTCTTTATTTAACTTACCATTACTTGCCCCCACCGACTCCCGTTGATAGCTTACTCACGAACCAATCCAACGAACCATCCACGGACACCATCCAGGAACAAATCCACGACACAATCCAGGAACCAAAAAAAGGAACCAATCCAGAAGAAGTGCAGGACAATCCAGGAAGCAAGCCACGAAGAAATCCAAGAAACAATCCACGACACGATCCAGGAACAGGAACCCATAAAAGAAAAAAAAACATAACAATTAAACATTAAATAATAAAACATGACAATCAGGGTTGTACTAGTTTTATTCTAGTGAATCTGTATTACAATACCTTGTTCCGGGGTCTTCTTGACGTCCGGTGCCACGCCCGGTCTTCAATCTTCAGGAGGAGGTCCGTCCTCCTCGGCATCTGCCTTCAAAAGAGACGACATAGGCTTTTATAGGCCTATGACGTCACATTTGTCGTCATTGGTTCCCACGGCCCTGAGTGGGCCGTGAAACACATGTGTTTTGGCGATGTAAAAAAATGATGACGTCACTTAAGGCAATGCCAGCACAGCCAATCAGAATGGCTTTGCTGCTATTGCCTTTAAGAAAACGTCATGAAATGACACATGGCGGAATCACATGGGCACTTGAACAATCAGAGTAGGGATGGAGTTCCACGCTCTGATGTGAGCTGGCTTACCATGTGAGTCCGGCCATGGTCATTTGACGTTTTCTTAAAGGCATAGCAGCAAAGCAATCTGATTGGCTGTGTGGCATGCCTTTAAGGACGTCATCAATTTTTTACAATCGGCCAAAAAAACAGGTTTTCACGGCCCAATCAGGGCCGTGGGAACCATATGAGACCAAATGTGACGTCATAGGCATATAAAAGCCTATGTCGTCTCATTTTGAAGGCAGATGCCGAGGAGGACGGACCTCCTCTGAAGTTGAAGACCAGGGCGTGGCACCGGACGTCAAGAAGACCCGGAACAAGGTATTGTATGTAATACGATTCACTAAGAATAAAACTAGTAAAACCCTTGATTGTCCATGTTTATATTTTAAGTTAATTTGTTATTGTTTTTTTCTTTTAGGGTTCTGTTCTGGATCGTGTCGTGGATTGTTTCTTGGATTTCTTCGTGGCTTGCTTCCTGGATTGGTTCTGCACTTGTTCTTGGATTGGTTCTGGTTGGTGTTCGTGGATTTGTTCGGATGGTGTCGTGGATGGTGTCGTGGATTGGTTCGTGAGTGTAGCTGATCAAAGGGAGTCGGTGGGGGCAAGTAATGGTAAGTTAAATAAAGAAATTAGTTAATGTAACTGTTTTTTTTGTTGCTTTTTCATGTTTTCATTTTTTACAATGCATATCATTTCTTCCCACTGTATGTTATGTCTGATGTATGTGTACATATATTACCAGGGTAAGAAAATGATAGTGTTGTTAAAGCTTCTAATCTGTATGTTAATCATGTGGGCTAGCATTGTGTGTGCTAATGTATTTTTTTTAGACAGAGTTAAGTTTTGGGCTTCCAGGCCGTACAGTAGGATTGGAAAGCCTTGCTTATATATTGTAATTGTTGGTGTACTTTTGACTATGTTTTGAAGTTGTTCTCTGTTAGGATAGCTTTAGTTTCAGGTGTTAATTGGTATGGATGGTATTTAATGTTTGGGATGTAATTGATGTGTGGTAATTCATTGATGGTGAGTTTATGTATTAATACAATACTTTCTTGGGATGTATGGCGATTTGAGTGGCATTATTGTATTGTTAACATTGATTTGCAGCTTGTACATGCAGTTTACATGTTATTTGCTACATGTATACACTGTAAAATGCAATGTTTTATGAGGCATGTGAGCCTACAGATTGAATGATTTAAATGGAATTTTTAGGCAATTGGTTTTTATTTCATGAGGATGTTTATGCATAACTGGTGAGGCATTGGCAGGAGGCTTCACCCTAATTACCTTTCAGGTTAGTACCGATAAGGTGATTAAGGGGTTCAGTGTTATGTAATGATATTGAAATGTTATGGCTATTTCTAATGTTGGCAACGGACCCCAAGGATGATGCTGGCGACGAGAGACTTCTATTGATGAGGTTAGTACAAGTTTCTTTACATTTAAAGTTATTGCATGTGTTTAATAATGGCCAAATAATGTATTATCCCTATGGGATATAGTTATTGGCACATATTGTACTGTATGGTGCTGGGGGAGGGGTGGTATTAGGCCCAAGGGATTTGGTAGGACTCCCCTGTGGTATTGGGTAGGGTGGTTGGGGGGCTTGTGGGGGAGGGTATGTGGGTGATGGTGGGCTTAACCCTAATAACTGTAGCGGTTATAACCGCTATGGTGATTAAGGGTGTTAGGGGAACTTAATTTGGATTTTGTAATTCTTGTGTTTGTTTTGCAGAAGAGCGGATGGGGCCTGGGCGCGATGAAGATGAGGATGGCCTTCATCGTGGCGATGGGAATGGGTGAGGGCTATATGTATTTTAAAGTCTTGTTGTTGTGTATGTATTGTAAAAGTGATCAACTGCTCACTATATACATTTGTGGATAATTAGTTCATTCTGCCATACTCTGTATGTTAGGGGGGTATAGGTGTGTTGGGTTATATATATAGATATATATCATATATATATAATATATAATTAATTTAATGATTTATTAATTCGTTATTGTGGGGCTGGGGTGGTGTTTTTTTTTTATGTGGGTAGTGGGGGTTGTGTGAAGGGGGCATTAGCCCAACGGTGGTTGTTTAGGGCTTGCGGGTGGGGTAGCGGGAGGCCTTAACCCCTTCAGGACCGTAGCGGTATTAACTGACCGGTCGTGAATGGGTTAAGTGCCCCCGAACCCCCCAGCAGTCCTAAATCAAACAGGGCCAAATACCCCCCTACCCATCCCCGCTACCCACATAACGCTGGCACGGTGGGTTAACCCCTTCATTTGCTAGCGGGTTAGGCTAAGGTAATGAATGGCTTTAAATGCCTTTCTTTCCTGCCTCGATGCATGCCGGGGGGCTCCGGTGCGGGTATCAGCTCCGGAGACCCCCGGCATCAATCACAGGCAGGAAAAGGGCTGATTTTTCCTAGGTCGCCCTGCCGATGCTTCTCCTCAGCAAGTTGCAACTTTAGTTGGCGGGCTGGATTGGCATAAAAATCTCCAATCTGGCCTGCCGATCAGCCACCAAAAAGCTGATCGGGTGCTTACTGAATTCAGGCGGGAAAAAAAAAAAAAGTCCCGATAAGTGGCTTATCGGCAGAGCCGGGTGGAAATTTTTTTTTTCGGAAGAAAAAGTTGCCGATAATTCCCACTTATCGGGGCTTACTGAATCAGGAGGGCAAAAAAACGGCTATATAAAATGCCGGAAAAGCCTTATCGGGGCTTTACTGCATCGAGGCCCCCTAGACAGCTGGAGATCCAACCCCTCCTCAGCTCTGGGTTAACTCCACGATAAAAACCAACATATGGTCTTAAACATGAATACCCTAAAAAAAGAAATGAAACACACACACACACAAAGAGAAAAAACACAATCAATGTTAAAAATAAACAAAGAGAGTATTAACAGCCCAAGGGAATTTAAATAAAAACCGCCATAGAGAGCTATAATACCGCTGACAGGGGGAAACGAACACTCACACTAAGGCAAAGGTGGGGGTCCACTGATGACCGTACAGGATCCGGATCACGGCACCAGGGAAGATGAAAACAGCCACCACTAGAGCCTCAGGCAGGCTCCGTCTCAGCCTCTCAGCAAACACGCGCAGGATGACCTGTCGTGACCTCATGTATCAATTATATAAATTGTGGTGTGTGCTACCATATAACTAATTTCTAAATATAAGTGTTTTTTGTATAATTATAAAATGATGTATACAAAGATACATCCTTAGTGGAGTGATGTGACTAACGGTGAATTTTAAAAGATCAAACTAATTAGTGTATTGAAACATTAATATCATGAATGTATCAACATAATATCATATAACCATAGAAATATATTTAGACATAAAACATACAGTATTCTATAAAAAATTCATAATTACACTAAATATAATAAGAAATTCCATTGCATACAATTTCAAACAAATACTCAAAGGACAACATGGATATAGTACAAAAAAAGATTAATTAACCAGAAATGCTTTTAAATCGAAGTCAACGTTGAGGCCCAGTGGGGATAGAGTACGAAGTTCATAGATCCAAAAGGATTCTCTCCTCCCCAGTAGGCTCACAACGTTACCTCCTCTCTAGTTAGGAGTAATGGTTTCGATCGCAAAACACTTTAATCCTGTAGGATTTTGACCGTGCACTTGAAGAAAATTATTTGATTCGTTATGCGTAGTTGATATGTAACCGCAGCTGCAGATTCGCGGCAGCAGATTCTCCAGGACTCAGCTCAACAGTGATGTGCAGATGGTAGCGGCAGATTCGCTC